>JASDQU011505002.1:0-23130 GCA_032191745.1 Picea mariana | reverse complement strand
CATATGGGTGGAAACTTAGGATAAGGGTATTCTCAAGGGTTTTTCAATTTTTTCCTCACCCACACTACTAAGGGGGATTCGTTCAATTGTATTTAGGCATTGGATTCGAGAGGGTCATGTCGTTCAATTCTAATGCCATGCAAGAAACAAGTCACAGTTGAATAGACAAAGAAATTGTTCTTTGCAAATGTATGGGTTCATTTTGGACTTCCTACATCTATAATATCATATCGAGACTCTAAGTTTTTGGGAAATTTTCGGTCTAATTTATGGGAGATAATGAACACTAAGTTGAAGAAGAGCACAAATTTTCATCCACAAACAGATGGACAAACAAAGGTGGTAAACAGAACAGTGGTACATCTACTTCGAGGATACTGTAGCAAGCATCCTAAATTATAGGATGATCTTTCCTTATATCCATCATGCCTATAATCATGCCATGCATTTGTCTACTCAGAAAATTCCTTTTGAAGTATGTTTCGGGTACTTCCCTAAATCACCTATGGAATTTGTTTTTGTCGAAGCAAATCAAGAAGATAGACATGATGATACAGATAAACTAAAAGGTTAATTCAAAAGATTCAACAACTACATCAAGAAATATAGGAACAATTGGAGAAGATCCAAGCCAAGTATAATGAAAGGAATGCCAAACATCATGTTGATCATCAATTTGAATCTGGTGATCAAGTATGGCTACATATCAACAAATATAGAATGAAAGGTGAAGGGAAAAATCTAATGGCAATTTGATAAGGTCCATTCAATATCTTAGAGAATATTGGTACTAATTCTTTTCGTTTAGATCTACCAGCCTACATGCAAATGTATTCAGTGGTAAATGTTGAGAATTTGAATCTTTATGAGCCTCCTATGATTATGGATGAAGATGAAAGTATTCAGGTTTCAACGATTGATGATTTTTCTCCAGAATATTTGGACAAGCTACATGAAGATGCCATACTCGATAGAAGGATTGGAACTTCGCAACGAGGTGATGTGGAATATCTTCGAGTTGGTCTTAAAGGGGTAAAACCAAGTAAAGAAAAATGGATGGAGATTGGAAGGGTGATGAAACTCTACCCTCACTTAGTTGATGGATAAAAATTTTGAGGTCCAACAGTATTCCAATGGGGAGGAATGATCCAGTAGGATCCGGGAATGATCACAGAGGTATAGAAAGATCCATAACATCCACAAAGGTCAAGAATTGTTAAAAAATGATTAAAATTTAAATGCTTCAAATCATGCCAAAAATACCATCAATGCATAGAGGTCGTCATCATCTTTCCAACGATGCAAACAACGTGTCAAACGGAGCTTGTATGCAAAATTTATAAGCAGACAAACCTGGTCAAAGGTCAAAGTACATGGAAAATAAAGAGGTGACACGTGGCACTAATGAAAGGGTGACATGTTTCACATAATTGGAAGTTGAATGGGAAAGGTACAATCCAACTACAGGTTGAAAATTGGTCCAATCGCATGATGACAAGTGCCAGAGAATTGGTTCAATCACATGATGACATGTGGCATTGGAAGAGCCAATGAGAGGTCACCATGTGGCGACCCCTCATTGGCCTTGTTGGCACAAGATATAGCATGGAAAACAACATATCACAAAGAACATCGACGCAGGATATACGTGGTTCACCCCAGTGTGGTGCTACATCCAACAATCTTCTTCTCTTCTTATTAGTCTCTTCCAATCTTCTTACATGCTCCAAGCCACAACGCCAACTTCGCATAGGAAAAGAGATCTACGTGCACCTCACCAAATCCTCCTTCCCTGAGTTAGGTCAAAGCACAAATCCTTCTTACAATCACTTTCACTTAGCTATGCAATCCTTAACACATCTTCTTGCACATAGCTGACATTAGCACTAAGCCATTGGCTTATTAGAACTCTAGATACTCTTACATCACATGGATACTTATTTATACATTACAAAAAGGACCTAAACATGGGTAAGACCCATTTTTTTACATCCCATACCCGTTACATAAACCCTAAAACCCAAAATCCTGCAAAACGGGGCCAGATCCCACGATCTTTGCTTCGCTTGGGCGCTCCATCTTCGACCAACCTGTTGAAGTCCCAAAAATGGTCAACACGACCAAGGTTCTCCCAAAACTTGGTCGAGGGCCAACATGCCTACATTGGTCATGTTTATATAAAATATTTGGGAGTCGACAGGGGTCAAACCTGTGACTTCCCTATCCAAAGGTATTAACAAATCCCATGCTACCAATACACCATACGATAGTTCTTATTATCCATATGAGAAATTAATTATTTAAAGATGTAATAAGTTCTATATGGGTGGTCATAGGGCAGAGGGCCTAAGCCCTTGACCCTTGGCCCTTGGTCTATGCATATACCATATAACCACTCCTCTAAGACAAGGGGCTATAATATATATTCTAACGGAAGTTATGGTGTATAACCATATTTCATAACATATTTCCAAAAGTTCACATGAAGGCTTATTTTAACTATACTATATATAGTATATAGTATATATATGTAACAAATTGCAAAAAACTAACCATAAAGGTCATGAGGAATAGAACCCCCAACCTCCACAATTTATGCCATGGGTTTTAACCAACAAGCCAAGGATATGGTTTATTAGAACAATCCAAACAATCTATACTTAACGCTTGCTACAAAATTTGGATTTGGTTATAAAACCAACTAAAATGCATTTATTGTATGCCCAAAAATCCGGGACTTGGTTAGAAGGGTTGCCTATGTAGTGGCACACACCCCAATGAAAAAAACATCATTTATGCAGAGATTTTATTCTCGTAAATTGTTCCAAGAGTACAAAGGGTACGAGGCTACATCGTAAAGCGTGATGGGGGTCACCTTGACAGAATGTCAAGTATTTTATATCATTTTTGCATGATTTTTCACCAGCAGCTCAATGGTAAACTCTCTTTATGCATTTGAGAAACATGTAAAGGGGTAATTTTAAAATGCAAGCATTTGATCATTAATAAAATAAGTCTATATTTGAAGTGAACCTGAAGAGGTAGCCCAAATTGGGTGAAATATGTTTTCTCCAACTTGTGTATGTGATTATATTATTTATTTCAAGTTCAATTATTTGCAAGTCATTTATAATTTTAGTGGAATTGGTTAGATAAGTATTTCACATATAATTTTCAAAATCGTCAAGTGATCATTTTATTTCGAAGATCAAGTAGATGATTATGTATATTTAAAATTATCAGCATCTAATGATTTTTCATATCACTAAATCCCAACAAGAAAAGGATGAAGAAGGATTCAAAAAGGTCCCAACATAGAGAAAGATCCTCAGAAAGACAACACCTCAACCTAATCCTAAGGGCCCCATAACCAACAATAGTTTTGAATATCTAGAAACAATTGAAGAACAACAGTGTGAAGCCCAGATAGAGACCCATCAAACTCAATTGGATCGGACCCAGATCCACTCTATATCTCTCGAACCCAATTTCCAGGGGGCCTCAACCCCAGATCTGCATCAATAAAACCCCATAATTAGATACCAGGACAAAGAAATGAAGAATATAGAAAAAATAAAATAAAAATAGATCATGATGAAATTGAAGAAATGAAGAATATAGAGAAAATAAAATAAAAATAGATCATGGTGAAATTGAAGAAATGGAATTAGAAGGACTGGACCTTCAAAGCATAGCTACTGCGAATGAAAGGAAACAATCCCACTCCATCCCAAAAAATCAAATCCAACTCCTGAAATCAAATATCCTCGAATAAAAACACAAGGATAAAGAAGGAGCTACTAAAAAAGGTAAGCATACGACTGCCTCTTCTCTAGGCATTAAAAAATGTGTAGCTAAGGAAACTATCAAAATAACCAAAGAAGATAAAAAGAGAGGATGACCTTCTAATAAACAATTATTACAAGAACTAGGAGAACTCCTAGTCAATTCAGACAGAATAAAAATCATGGTGGAGAAGTTCTCATCCTAACTTCTTGTTTCTCCATGAAATTCATCTCATGAAATATAAGAGGCCTAAATGGCCCAAACAAACAGAGCTTTGAAAACTCTGATCTCTAAAGAAAAACCATCAATAATGATTATTCAAGAAACAAAGTGCTCGTCGAAACTCCTGGATAAGATAACTTCAAAGTGTTGGAAGGGTTTCCACTCGGTATCTATTGATGCAATTGGAGTCTCATGTGGAATTTATATCCTATGGAACCCCTCTTTTATCCTCCTTAATTAGTTTTTTTCTTCCCATCACTCCCTCTCAACAATTTTCCAATTAGTAGGCTCTGACCAACTAGGTGCAATTTCCAATGTTTATGGCCCACAACTTCTTCAAAACAAGTTATCCTTTCTAGATTCCCTTTAGAACCTCTCTCCTTTGACCTCTCATAACCTGTGGATTTTGGGTGGGGACTTCAACATAATTTATTCTCCCTCAAAAAACAAGGGGGATCAACAGTCTGGAGCAATATTTAGATAGGTTTAAAGAAACTATCCAAGTATTGGGTTTGGTGGATTGGGAAACCAATAACAAAATTTTTACATGAAATAACCATAGGAGAAGTTCCCAGCATATTTCCTCTGGCTTGGACCGTTTCTTGGTTTCAAAATCCCTTCTCTGACTCAACTATGTTATAAAGACCTCTATCTTTCCCTTTTAGGGATCAGACCACTGGCCTGTGAGAATTACCATAGACATCCAAGCCAGTCCTAAGAATATCCCCTTCCATTTTGAACAGTTTTGGATAAACAACCACTCCTTCTAGGAAAATCTTTATAGTTGGTGGAAATTAGCAGCAATTCAATCGGGATTTCCAATATATCGCGTGCAACAACGCCTGGAAATTTTAAAACAACAAATCAAAAAATGGAACAAGGAAGAATTTGGTAACATGTTTTCAACTAAAAACAATTTGATAGAGAATATGAAACAAATAAAACAAAAAATGATAACCCAAGTGGGTACAGATGATATGATAGAGGAGGAACACCAAGAGGAACATCTCAAATCAAATCTCTATCAGGGAGCACCAAGAGGAACAACTTTGGTAGCATCCCCGATGAGAGAAATCTCACTGGAAGAGGTAGAATGGGAAATCATGGAAATTCCCAAAGGTAAATCTCCAGGCCCAGATGGCTTTACAATTGAATTTTTTCATGCTTGTTGGTCTATGATAAAAATAAGATGTATGGTAAGCCGTTGAAGACTCAAGAAAATTCCTCAAGGTCCTCCATGCCTTTAACTCAACCTTACTAACCATGATACCCAAAGAGGACAAGGTTGAGGATCCCAACAAATTAAGATCTATATCCCTTTGTAATGTGATCTATAAAATAATTTCCAAATTCATATCTAACTACCTCAAGCCCCTTCTCCCTTTTTTAATCTCCTAGTAACAATATGTGTTTGTGGAGGGTTGTCAGATTATGGATAGCATAATTTTGTCTCAATAACACATCCACTCCTTAAAATATTCCCGCAAGCCTGGGTTATTGATTAAATTGGATTTGGCCAAAGATTATGACAACCTTAGTTGGGATTACATCTCTAGTATCCTTTAGGATTTTGACTCCCCCCTTCCCTGGATCAAGTGAATTATGTATTTAATTTATTCCACCTTTTTCTCCATCCTGATAAATTCTTCTCCCTTTGCCACCTTCTCCCCTTCTCAGGGTATTCGCCAAGGTGACCCCCTCTCTCCTTTCCTTTTCATCATAATGGTGGAAGGGCTAGGAAGGTTTATTCAAGAAACAACGGATCAAGAAGATTGAAAATGTCTAAATCTCCATGGGGGTGCACAATCAACAACCCACAAGTAGTTTGTGGACAATACAATGCTTATGGCCACTCCCACCATAAGAGAAGTCCTCCAAATAAAATAAGTTTTACAAGAAGTCTTGGACGCCTCAGGCATGTTGATCAATCAAAGAAAGTCTCAACTTTTTTTTCTTTAATACACCTCCATCTTTCCAAACCCATCTCACTGACACCATAGGTTTCCCCTGTAGCAATCTCCCAACAAAATATTTAGGTGTCCCGCTGGTCGAAAACTCCCTTAAAAAATAAACTTGGGAAGACCTCATTTCCAATCTATACAAAATATTGGACAACTGGGCCTTCAGATACCTAAACTTGGCAGGTACATTGATCCTAGTGAAATCGGTGCTCCATACCATATCTCTCTATCAGTTATCCACCCTACTGGCCCCAAAGTTTGTCCTGAAAGGGGCGAGGAAAAATGGGATTTGGTCACTTGAAATCTATTTGCAGGCCAAAGTGGGAAGGACGTCTGGGTCTTAGGGACCTAAAAGTAATGGGTAAAGTATTAGGAGAAAATTTATGGTGATCCAGGTGGATATTGGTGGCCTCCCACCTATTCCAACTAGCTCCTCTTGTCATTTTTAGTTCAATAGGTTCTTTTGTACTTATTTGTAATTATGGGTTCTACACTTTTTGAGTTGTCTAAATCCCTACACATCTTCTAGGTGGATACTGGTGGCCTCTCACCTAATCCAACTGGATTATTTTGTATGCTTTCATGTTAGCACATCTTGTTGTACTTCCAGGGCCATTTTGGATCCCTAAACAGTGTTTTTTTGGTTCACCATAGTGAAAATATAGACAACATTAGAGTTTGATGACGTAATGTGTAGTTCTCTAAAATACCTTTCCAACGGGCTATCACGCACCTAAAACAGAGGTTGTATGAAAAAGTTACGACCTCGGGAAGTTGAGGTACCAAATTACCCATAGGGGCCCACATGACTTTTGGTATTTCACCTCCTTGAGTTAGGTTTTTGGATGCCCAGGGTTTTGGCATTGATGAGTAATATAAAAAAGTCCTCTGGAGTCTCATTGTAATCTTTATGTGTATACAAATGCACTTAGAAGCCACATCTCTTCTCAGAGATAGCTACCACCATTCGAGCAAGTGTTTTAGTTCTGCAGCTTTATAGTTTTAGTCTATTTCATTTATTCAATAGAATATATTGTTCACTAGATATCTTTGTTGTTCTTCATATCTCCGTGTTTATTGTATTCGGTCTGTTAATCAGTTCATTCCTCTCTTAAATCCATATCAATGGTATCAGAGTGGTTTGCTCTTCATTTATTTTTCTTCGTGCATGTCCCCAACAAGATCTGGGTACAAGAATTTGGGACTCAAACCAATCGAGTCGTTGCAAGATCAGTCGCACTGAGCCTAACATAAACCCATGGGGGATGAAAAGAAAGTTTTTGTAGCAAGAGATCCTATTAAAATGTTGCTCGAGGAATCCCTCGTGCAACAAAGGAATGAAATGATGGTACACTTTGTCCAGATCCTTCGACGGTTGCCCACATGAGAAGCATCTTCATCAAGCGGTGATGAAACCCCCTTCAAGGTACATGTAAAATTTGATATTCCATTATTTGAAGGACTGATAGATGTGGATGTTCTAGATAAATGGTTGAATATGCTCGAAAGATATTTTTCGGTCCACAATTTTTTTGATAGGGAAAATATTACTTTTGCAATCCTCAAGGACCCATGTTAAGGACTGGTAGGATACTTACTCTGAGCAAAGGGTTGTAGAGGAATATGCAATATTTGTGGTTTCCCCTACATGGAATTCCTTCCAGGACGCCATTAAATAACAATACTACCCTATTGGAATTTATGAGGACCACTACACCAGATGGACCATCCTGCGTCAAGAAAGGGACCAGACAATACCAGATTTCACCAATATTTTCCATAGCATGTGCACTAAATTAGGTATCAAAGACTCTAAGCGACATCTGGGGCTCAAATACCATAGTTGTTTGCATAGATACATTCAAACAGAAATGAAATTTATGTACATTGCCTCATTGGGCACTGCTTATAGATACGTTGTCAAGATTGATCATAAATTTAAGCAAAAGAGGCGAGAGTTTGGATCTGCAAACTCCTCAGAGTCTAAGCAGGGAAAAGGCAGCCCCAACCCACACATCAAGGGACTGAGCTGAGATGGCCACACTTAGGACAACCAGTCCAAGCCGCAACATAAGAAGGGAAATGATAAGATGAAGAAGGACACAGAAAAATGGTGTGAGTACCATAAAATCCCTTGGCACAACACTAAAGAATGTCACTCCAAGAAGTCACTCATGGATGAGTTGAAGGCTTCCAAGTCAGAGGCCGATCCTAAATCCGAATCAAATCTAGAAGGAGTTAAGTGGATCATCAATTTTAAACCCACTGTCACTATCGCTACCACCAAAGTCCAACCAAGTGAACCAGAAGAACCATAGGAATGGGAACGCCTCTTTCAATCACAGATGTGGGTAAAGGGGGCTCTGCTTCATTTCATTTTGATAGCGTCAGTAAGAAGAAGATGATCTTAGCAGAGGTCATCAAGCAGCTGGACCTACCGATGACACCTCACTCGCAACCCTAC
The DNA here is from genome assembly GCA_032191745.1 of Picea mariana. Classification (NCBI taxonomy): domain Eukaryota; kingdom Viridiplantae; phylum Streptophyta; class Pinopsida; order Pinales; family Pinaceae; genus Picea; species Picea mariana. The sequence goes on along the minus strand of JASDQU011505002.1, from coordinate 14,697 downwards.
ACCATCGGCTGGCTTCACCAAGGAAGAGATATTCGTGTTAACCAATAGTGTCGTCTGCCCTACAACATCAAGCCTTTTAAATATGAGGTATTGTGTGATATTTCTCCCCTTGAATTTTTTTATGTTCTTTTAGGACAACCATATTTGTGGAAGAGTCATGATGTGTATGACTCTAGACCCTGCAGTGTTATTATTACTTTGGGCAAACAATTGTACAGGATACCAGAGGTAGCGTCGTCTACCACTATTTATTTAATCTCTACTAAGCAATGTAGTAAGGTCATTTCACAGAAAGAGAAGTTTGTCTTCTTTGTGATCCATGCTCACAGTAAGCAGAAGGTCACCGCCACATCTGTGGCCTCTACATAGAGCCTCTCTTTGTAGTAGAATCAAGTGGATGGGGTTGTGGAAGAGTAAAAAGACATCTTCTCCTCACCTACCGGGGTACCAACGCACTGCTAAGTCAAGCATCCAATGATCTGACCCTCGATGCACCTCTTCCTAATGAACCATTCTATCATCGCTTGCTGATGGAAAATGACGAAATCAAGCGTTAGATCCAAGAGCTTCTTCAAAAGGGGTGATATAATGGTTCATTAGGATCTAGCGACTCTGTATTGATTACAAATCATTAAACAAAATCGTAGTTAGGAACCAGTACCCAATTCCCAAGATTGATGACCTTCTTGCCAAATCAAGGGGGAAAATTTCTTCAGCAAGATTGACCTAAATTCTGGCTATCACCAAGTTCTCATCGAACCAACTAATGTATGGAAGACAACCTTCAAATCTAAATAAGGTCTCTTTGAATGGCTATTCATTCCCTTTGCCTTAACAAATGCACCAACCACTTTCATGAGGTTGATGGATGATGTATTGTGACCCTTCACCAACTCTTTTGTGGTGGTATATTTGGATGACATCCTCATCTTCAACAAAACTTGGGAGGAACACATGCGGCATATTCAACATGTTTGGAGCACCCTATGACAACACAAGCTATATGCCAACTTAGAAAAATTCTCCTTTTGCATGAACAGGGTCCAATACTTGGGCTACATTATTGATGAGCATGGGGTACATGTTGATCCAACTAAGATCCAAGTCATCCGTGACTGGCCAGCCCCAACCATACTAACCGAGCTTCGGACCTTCTTGGGACTAGCCAACTTCTATCGAAGGTTTGTGTTGGGATTCTCCCATATTGCATGGGCCCTCAGCCAAGTGACCAAGGGCGGTGGTAGGGAAACGATAGTGTGGGGGAAGGAGCAAAAACAAGCATTCAATGATCTGAAGCATCGCTTGTGCTCAACTCCATTACTCTCCTTTCTTTATCTGCAACAACCATTCAATATTGAGACTGATGCATCTAACTATGTTGTAGGCATAGTTCTCACTCAGCATGGTCATCTAGTGGCATACCATAGTGAGACACTCTCAAATGTTGTCCAGAAATACCCAACCTATGACAAGGAAATGTATTCCATTCTACAAGCCTATCGACAATGGAAACATTAAATTCTGGGAAAGGAGATGATCATCCACACTAATCACAAACCCCTATAGTTCATACAGACATAGGGGAAATTGCAAAACGACCACCATCAGAAGTGGTCCACCTACTTGCAAGAGTTCCATATTAACATCAAGTATAATATAGGGATCTCAAATCATGTTGTTGATTGCCTCAGTCAACCTCCCATGGATGCACTCACCATTGTGCTCCATTCCTATGGGCATGAGGCATCTGAGTGGACCCAAATTTATCAACAAGATCTGGAATTCTCCATCACCTTTCATCTCTTGGGTACAGGCACAAATGTCATTGATTTTCACATCTAGGATGGACTCTTAGTCCATCTAGTCCATCTCTGTGTTCCAGCAAGAGAGCATGCAAATATGATTTGGGAATCCCACTACATTCGGTTGGAAGGACATTTTTGCGTGGAGAAAATTGTGGTTGTTCTCTAGAAACATTTTTATTGGCCAAAACTTCGACATGACATCAGCAAGTATATCATATCTTGCACTTCCTGTGCCATTTCCAAGCAAACCATCAAGAATCAAGGCTTATACACCCCTCTTCCTACTCCTGAGAAGCCTTGGGAATCCATCTCAATGGATTACATGTCTGACCTTCCATCTACCAAGCAAGGAAATGATTGTGTATTTGTGGTCATTGATCAGTTTTCTAAGATGGTCATCCTCACAACATGGAAGAAGAACATCACAGTGACAGATACCACCAAGCTCTTCTTCAAATGAGTGTGGGTCCATTTTTGGATACCATAGACCATCATCTCCGACCGGGACAACAGGTTCGTCAACAAATTTTGTTCAAGTCTCTGGTCACTATTGGACACCAATGTCACTAAATCCACTGCTTTCTTCCCCCAAACAAATGGCCAAACAGAGGTCATCAATTAGATGAGTGTGCACATCTTGCTCATGTACAACTATAAGAATATGTGTACATGGGATGGGAGTCTCCCCTATGTTTAGAATAGTTACAATAGGGCTCTCCATAGCTCCACCAATCATATCCCATTTCAAGTGGGGCTGGGATTCCAACCCTTGGGTCCCATTGATGTTGCACTACCTCTGGCAACCACACAGACATACTCTTCCCATGTTCAATCTAAGACCAACAAAGCCACTAGATTCATTGAGCAGATTGAGCACATCCACCAATAGGTCCATGGGATTTTAGAATAATCCAATGCTAAGTACAAGAAGTGCCATTATCAACACAGGGTCTCGCACTAGTTTTAGGTTGGAGACAAGGTCTGGTTACACTTGCAGAAGGAGCATCTTACATGGCCCCATCGGAAGCTCTGCCCACTTTGTTATGGGCCTTACACCATCACCAAGGCTATGGGTAACAATTATTTTGAGCTCAACACTCCACCATTCCTTGTCTTGCACCCAGTGTTCAATGTGGACCTCCTTCATCCCTATTTTCCACCATTATTGGACACCTTAGAGATCGCAGAACAAATGAAATTGGTACCAGTACAATTACTTTTAGATGAAGGTTTAGTAGAATTTGAAGATAAGGTACCAGTACAATTTCAACTAGCTCCCATTCACTAAACCTTCCTTCCACTCTCCATTCAGTGTCTTCAACTGTGCAAATCCTCCTTCTGTAACATAGGCGACCTAAAATGTCCCAAGATAATGTGTTCTGAACTTCTCTAGATGCTTCATGAAATTGTTGTCATATACCAATACCAGATCTCCTTGCTTAAAGGCTTTCTTCCTGATGTGTCTGTCATGGTAAGCCTTCTCTCATTCTTTCTATACCTACTGATGGAATCTTGCAATAAATCTATGTTCCTCTATCTCTACCAACTGCGCAAAACTCTCTTGTACAATGCCAATGTAATCCATATCTGTGAAGGCTGCAATTTTCAGGCTAGGAACTAAATATTCCATAGGTACTACTTCTTCTAGACCATAAACCAAATTAAATGGAGTCTTCATTTTCAGTTTCTTACAAGTGGTTCTATAGGCCCATAAGACGGCTGGTACTCTTAAATCCCAATCATCTCTGTTCACACTGCAAATTTTCGTCAGCGTAGTCTCCAAGATCTTATTAAAAGATTCAACTGTACCATTCGCCTGTGGGTGGTATGGATTGCTCTTCTAGTGATGAACTTCAAATTCCTGAGTCAAGGCTTCAATAGTCTTATTAATAAAACGTGTACCTTGATCACTCATGAGGATATCCAGGCATCCAAACCTAGTTATGATATCATCAAATATAAAACATACAGTTATAGTTGCACTGCAGTCCTTAACTGCTCTTGCTTCTGCCCATTTGGTCAAATACTCTATCGCAGTGATGATGTATCTTGCTCCTTTGTGCTTTCCTAGTGGATGGATAGGTCCCATGAAATCAATGGCCCATTTCTCAAATGCTTGTAAGGTTAGCTAGGGTGCTAAATACATCTCATCTCTTCTGGAGGGTTTCTCAACTCTTCGGCATACATCGCAGGCTCTGTAGTATTCCTTAGCATCTTTGTGTAAAGTGGGCCACCAGAGGCCAACTCTCAGAACCTTCTACGTTTTTTCTTTTCCTGCATAGTGTCCTCCTGCGATGCCTCCATGTTCTTATGCCAAAATTAGTGGTCTTTTTGCCTCCATAAAACATCTCCTCAAGATCTCATTAGGTCCCATCCTGTATAGTTGTCCAGCTATAAGTGAAAAATCTACAACGCAAACTACCAACTGTTTTTTTTGAATGATTGTATATTCGTGAGGTGCCATTCTTGTTGATAAGAACTAGACTATCTTGGAGAAGTGATCATCAACCCTTTTGATGGCCAACAACTATGCATCTGGTAGTGTATCGTCCAAACTAGTAGGTTCCTCTCCATGCTCCAACCTAGACAAGTGGTCAGGTCCCTTGTTCATTCTCCCTGGCTTGACCACTATTTCAAAATCATATTCCTGGAATAGCAGTATCTATATGCATATTATTCCCCCCAACACTGGCTTGTTGACTAGGTATTTCAATTCAGAGTGATCAGTGAACATATTAAAGTGTCTGCCCAATCAGTAGTGTCGAAACTTTTGTAGCGCATACACCATGGCTAATCCTTCTCTCTCAGTGGTAGTGTAATTTATCTCAGCTGTTGAGAGCTTCCTTCTAGCCAAGGCTAATGGATGGTAAATATATCCTACTCCTAGTTGTGCTAACATTGCTCCTAATGCAATAGATTATTCATCAACATGCGTATGAAATTCCTTACTCCAATCTCGAAAAACTAGAATAGGCACAGTAACCATTTTCTATTTCAGTGTGTCAAAGCTCTGCTGGCATTCTTCTGTCCAGTGAAACTGACAATATTTTTTAAAAGCTTCTCCATAGGTGTTGTAATTTGTGCATAGCCCTTAATGAACTTCCTATAGTATCCAGTATGTCCCAGTGCAATGCGCAGCTATCTAATTGAAGTAGGAGGGGGTAGATCAACAATAATGGCAATCTTGGACGAATGTACCAACAACCCCTTCTTACACACAATATGGCCTAGAAACACTCCAAAGGGTGAAAATAAAATGCATTTCTTCAAGTTCAGGGCAATCTAACATTGCCTACACTTATCCAACATTAGTCTTAAACATTCAATATGATTTTGAAATAAGCTAAAAACAGTGCAATCATCAAAATAGGCTTCCAAGAATTTATGTAAAAACTCCTTGAATGCTTCGACCACCACCCTAGAAAATATGGCTGGTGCATTCTTCAATCCAAAAGGCATCAATGTGTATTGGTAGGATCCCCATTGTGTTGCAAATGTGGTCTTATGACAATCTTCCTTGGCAATCCTAATCTAGTGATAACCTGAAAATCCATCGGTGAAGGAGTAGACTTCTTGTCCTCCCACATTATCTAACACTTCATTAGTAAAAAATGTAGGGAAGGGATCATGTAGACATGCATCATTCAGTTTTCTCATGTCTACACAGATTCTGATCTCTCCTATTTTCTTTTCTTGAACCACCATAGGGCTAATCCATTCTGACTCTTCAACAGGTTCTATGATTCCTGCTTCTAGCATTCTGTCTAATTCAATCTTAACTTTTTGCTTATATTTGGGATTCAATCTGTAGGGTCTCTGTTTGACTGGCCTTGCATCTGGTTTCAAGGGAATCTTCATATCTCCCATAGGTCCTTTAATGGCCTTCATATCAGTGAACTTGGTTGGAAACAAGTCTTGATATTCATGCAGTAATTATGTGATGTTATCAATAGTGGAATCATCCCAATAATCTCCAATGTTGGCCAGCTTAGGTGTTTGCTTTGTCCCAATATTGACTTTCCTGATTTTAATTGGCTGTCCAATAAAAGGTAGTTCGACTTCTGGTCCTTCTATGTCTCTCTATCCTTCTGTTTCTGCGATGTTCACATTCATAGGATCATTATCTTCATTGGCATTGATATTGTAACATCCTTGAAATTTCTGAAGAGGTGCAATCCATTCATCCTCATCTTGCTCTAGAGGGAGGTTAGGTGCCTCATCAAATACTTTTTGTCTTACAAATTGTAAAGCTTGATCTACTGTAGGGTGCTAACTTTCAAATAAAAATGTAGCTACAAAATTCTGAGTCATACCTTGCTAATCTACAGTGGTGAGGCACAGTTCTTCTTGTAGATACCAATTGATAGGCGTTGTATCCAGCGTGTTAATGAATTTATGCACCCACTGCTCTTGAGGAATGTTTCTCTAGGATTCCTCACAACTTCGCACATGGTCTTTCATATAGTTGCGACATGTGTATCTAACTTTTCATCCTTATATATGATCTGAGAATCATACTATCATCAAAGTGTGACATTGCACCCAGTCCGTGATGTTCTTCTTGTGTGCTCCCCGCCATCTTGTTGGTGTTTCTTTCAAGGCCTTGACTAGTGCTAAAAATATCTGTTGTACTGGTACAATTTCTTCAAATTCTAGTAAGAAAGTTTCTAAGTGATTCAAACCATCAAAGGTGGGAGAATTACTTATTATTGTGCTGATCCAGCGAACTTCTCTGGTCAATCTAGCACATCGTCGTGCAAAAAATTCATACATTTTGTTCTGCCAGTTCTTTAGTGATTCTTCTGAATCTGATGAATATGCGTTGTCACTTCGCCAGCTTAAATTCCCATATGTTGTAGGATTAATGTAATCCTAATGTCTTGTTGTCAATTTGTATATATTTTGTAGCTCGTATGCACAGTATTCTTCTCTGATGGGCTCTGTGTATCTGCAACCTTCATTGGTATCCAGAGGTGAAATGACCCTAAGGCCATCACCTTCAAATGTAATTCTTCTTTTCCTTAAGTAAAAAATAGTTGAATTATTGAAGGCCCAATCAATTCCTAACAACACAAGATAAGGACAACTATTGTCAACTATCTTAATCACCTTGAAGTGCACAAATGTTCTTACCCCGTCGATGTCCACAGGGACATGCTCCAGTCTCCCAAAGGGGCTTACTGTCTATTGATTATCCATCCTAAGCCTGATAGGGGATTAGATCAACATAGGTTTTCCCATTAGTGCCCAGGTCTACTTCGCCATAACATTGACCTTCGACCCTAAATCGAGGACTACATAATCTATATCATAATCTCCAATCTGAGCATTCAGGTGTAGTTCCTTATTTGTCCTTCTCTTTTTGGATACTTGATGTACTACTCTACTCAGTATGGGATCTACCTTTCCTAGCTCATAGTGTCTAATCAAATTTTGTAGGTCTTGTATAGCTCTTTCATCCTTAATCAAATTAATGCAAGTGCATAAAAATTCCATAAGCTTACTTACCTCTTTTCCTTCTCTAGGCAAAGCAGACTGATAAAATGCCAGAGGCATCCCACATTCTCTTACTTCGGGTCAAGCCTTTGAGGAAGAAGCCTGATCTCTCCCAAATTCTTTTCTTGCTTCCTGAAATATTTGTTTCTCTTTCCTTGGATCAAACTCATGTGTCTTCTCTGCAGCTTTTTTGACCCTTGATTCCTCTATAATCTTCCCTGGGGTCACCCTGTATTCTCCTGTAGCAGTGCCTCCTCTAGTGATAACATCAACTCTAGGATCCACTCCGTGAGGTTTTTCCGATATTATTTGTACTTGTTGGTTTCCTCCTCGTCTCTCTTGAAGTTTGGCTAACAACGCAGGACAATATTCTATGACATGTTCAAATGAGTTGCAGTAGCTGCAATTGGTACAAGGGTTATGACAGTCCCTAGCCAAGTGAACTGGTTGTGCGCAGTTATAACAAATGATCTGACCTCAAACTCGGCCCATGCCTCATCCTTGTCCTCTTCCTCTAAATCCACCACGAGGGTCGAAGTTTCCTCTTCTTGGGGAATTAAACTGCGTAGTATTCCCATCTTGTCGCACCTCTCCTTGAATCCTATATGTATCCCTTAACCTTTCATGTAAGAGGTCATAAGATCTACAGTCTTTCTCATCATGCTCCACAGATTTACAGAATGTGCAGTAAAGGCTGGTAGGTGTATGGACATATTTTTTCATGTAATAACATTCACCGGGGAAATGTTTATTTCTACATACCTCTCACCAAGGTAGAGTAACCTGTTTCAAAGGGATCGGAGCTCCAAAGGCCAAGTATTCATGAAATAGGGGACAATGCTCCCTATCGTGACCTTATGACTTGCATATGATACAACATATGTCCTCTCTCTTATATTTTCCCTTGTCCTTCTTCACATCTTCAACCTGTAGAGATAAGATAGTTAGTTGACTCAAAATTTGACTCATACCTGAGCTGAATTATCCCATAGGGGTTGATTCTAGTTTCATGGCAATCTCCAGTGCCTCAGCATGTGAACCAATCTTCTGTTGCATCAGAGGGACTCTGATGTGTGGTAGGAGTGTAGCAATGAACCATTCTTTGTTCTGCTCATTTGGGATCTTAAAACTCAAACGGCCTGTCAAGGTCTTGAACCTCTGATCAAATTCCCAAACAGGTTCAGCTACTTTCTTCTTGATTTCCTTCAACTTTGTAATGCATTGTGATTCCGACTTGGGTTTCTTGAATTTAGCGATCAACGCAGTCTTAATCTCGTTCAACAGTTTTGGTTGTGCAACTCCTTGAATGAACTTCATGTACCAGCTCAATGCATGGTCTCTTAGGGTAGTAGTAAACTAAGCTCTCTTAATAGCTTCATTGGTGACATTATTAACACTATACACAGTCTCAAATAAAAACCAGTGCTGATCAGGATCTTCATATCCATCTCCCCTAAAGGTGGGTAGCCTCATCTCATCTGCCATAGATCTTCCTAGGTTTCCTGACTGAGTATGTACTAAACTTCTTGTAACAATGATTTGAGTGCTCTGATAAGTCTAACTACTTTGCTTACTTAATGCTGGTAAAACAACAGGAGGAGTAATAGTACTTAATTTGGTAGTCGACGTAGTTCCCAAAGTTTCTGAGTCTTCTTGGCGAGGTTCTTCAGTATTCCTTTCTTCTTCCCTAGCGGACTCTAAATGTTCCTCATTCAGTAACTCTTCTTCTTCTCCATTTTAGAACCCTTCTTCCTGTGCTAGTGGTTCATGATTCTGCTCAAACAAGTTCACCAAAGGAACTTCTCTAAATGATCTCCCACTGCGTGTGTCCAACCTCTATGTCGCTCTCACTGTCTGAATTCTTGAACATTAGATTTTCAATCTGACCAACTATTGTATCTTCAAGATGTTCTTCTCATGAAATAGCATCTTTATCTTCAACTTCAAAAAGTGTAAAAATTTTCCTCTCAACCCCTTAAAGAAATATCTCTCTGCTTGGCTATATGATTCTACTCTATCAATAGAAAACTCTGTAATGTACCCTCCAATGGTGCTATCAAACCAATGATATACTACTCTTGACACGTCATTATAAACTCTCTTGACCTTATTGATCAACGTCGATGTCCAAACCACAGGCGGTCTAGATCTGACTTCAAAGTGGGTATCTGCTAATCTAGCTAGCCACTCGTATAGCTCCTTATGAATTCCTCCAAATAAAATCTCATGTATATCAGTAAAGATATACTTTCCCAACCAATCCTTTGTGCTAATATTAGGGTTCTTGGTCTAGGTTTCCGCAAAGTCCTTCTCTTGTTATTCTATCCACTTTTGAATATCTGTCTTCGATGGAAACCTCCTTGACATTCCCTCAAGAAGATCCTGGTCCTGGCAACAGAACCATTTTTTGGCACAGGGGCAGACCCAGGGTTCAACGCTTCAACAACACACCAACAAAACCCTAAATACCAGCCCTTTTGGCAACACATGTGAAGCAGATGAAGTCTCGCCTGAGGTAGAAGAAGGGGTAGTTGCAGGACTCAAGTGTCTTCAACCTAGCTGGGACACAGATCTGTGATTACAACACTTAACAGAGCACTTAGCAGTTAACATTCATTAATATTCACTTCACAAGGGAAAACCCTAATTACATAATGATGTAGTATTCACAAGATCTAACACATCCAAGCACTTAGCATATAGAAATAGGTCATATCTAGCATTCATTCACATTACTAAACACTAAGCTACTATTATACCAGGTGCATCTAACACATATCACTACACTAAGCATAAATCACATCAATAACATAACAACTATAATGCACAAAGCAACCACAACACAGAATACATGTGGTTCACCCCAGTGTGGGGATACATCCACCAACTCTTCTCTTCTTTATTGTCTTATGTCAATCTTCTACAAGCACAAAGCCACAAGAACCCACTCCGCATAGGAAAGAAGATCTGTGCGCACCTCGCCAGATCCTCCTTCCCCGAGTCAGGTCATAGCACAAAGCCTCTTTACAGTCACTTTCACTTAGCTCTGCAAGTTCTCATGCACACAGTATGCACAAAGCTAACTCAGTCACATAGATCCAACTACTTACATCTATCTCACTCAACACAATATATCACTTAGCACCATCTTTCATAGATCTAGTGTGTTTCTTACATAATCTAAATATCTATTTATACATTACAAAAGGGGCTAAGGCATGGGTAAACCCATGGGCCGACATCCCATACCCATTACATAAACCCTAAACCCAATAATTCCCTAAAAATGGGACGAGATCTCGCGATCTCCGCTTCGCCGTCGACCAGCCTGTCAAAGTCCCAAAAATGGTCAAACGTGACCAAGGTTCTCCAAAACTTCATTAAGGGACAAAAACAGAGTCAAATTTTAACAGTGTAATGTGTAGTTCTCTAAAATACCTTTCCAATGGGCTATCACGCTCCTAAAACAGAGTTTGTATGCAAAATTTACAACCCCAAGAAGTTGAGGTACCAACTTACACATAAGGACCCACATGACTTTTGGCGTTTCACCTCCTAGGATTAGGTTTTTGGATGCATAGGATTTTGGCATTCATTAGTAATATTAAAAAGGCCTCTGGAGCCTCATTGTAATCATTTTCTGCTCAGATGAATGCGTGTAGAAGCCACATCCCTTCTCATAGATAGATACCATCATTCGAGCAAGTGTTTCATTTTTGCAGTTTTACAGTTTCAGCCGATTTCATTTATTCAATAGAAGATATTGTTCACCAGATATATGTGTTTGTCTTCATATCTCTGTGTTTATTGTATTCAGTTTTTTAATCAGTTTGTTCTACTCCTAAATCAGGATCATATGGTGGTGATGGCCAACGAATCAACATTATCAATGGGAAAAACTATGGAAGGAAAAATAGGCTAAGGAAGAACGGGAAGAAATCCTGATCTGAATGCAAGTGGCCTTGAATGGCTCACACATCTAGAACATGGCCTAGAAAAATCGAAACCTAATCCAACAAAATAGTTTTTGGGAAATAAGAAATGGGCATGAGGCCCTCTTATGGGACAATGATTTGTAATAGAGACCAAAATGGTCGGACCAAGAACAACTCTCTAGTTTAAAGGAAACAATGGTAAATCAAAAGAAAACCAGAGTGGCTCAATAATGAAATCAGGAAAAGGCACATCATAAATGGCACACTTGGATTGCCAGGGAATAATGGGAGGGCACCCAAGATCAAGAGACATCAGACTGGTTTTGGAATGACCTAATTTCCATAAAAATCCCAGTAAGTAATGAGCCTGAAAAACGGCAATGGGGTTGGACCAAAAAGGGTTCCTTCTTAGTTCGAGAGGCCTATTCTCTAGCAGCAGACTACCAAAATATTCCCAAATCAAAAATTTGGCAGCACATCTGGTAGCAATCCTTATGGCCAAAAGTTTCAATTTTTTAATGCATGTTGACCCAAAACAAGATGCTCACCCGGGACAAGCTATGAAAACGTGGCTTCACGAGTCCTTCTTGATTCTTGTTATGCATCAAATGAGCATATTTTTAACACTTGTCCTTTTATGGAAAATCTATGGGACCAAAGTGCAATACTCTTCAGGAGAATGGGATGTGTCCATAGTTCCATCATTTCCTTCATATAAGAATGGTTGAATTCCATCACTCAAAACCCCATCATCAACCGCCTTTGGAAGCTTCTCCCAATATTCCTGGTATGGGAAACCTGGAAAGAACACAATAGACGTATCTTCATAAATGAGACACAAACCACGACGTAATATGGACAAGAATAATCAAAGTTCTTCAAGAAACAATGGTCACCCAACATTGGAAGGAAGAGGATTGGAAGACAAACCAAAATGAAAGAAAGATTTTGAGAACTCTATATTTATCCAATACCTTGGCTCTGGTTGGCCAGATTCCTCCGCTTCCAAAGGTCTTGGCTCCCTCAATTCGGTCACCCCCTCCCCTAGGGTTTTTCAAACTTAACTTCGACGGGGCCTCCAAAGGAAATCCAGGCCAGATGGGTCTGGGAGGCATATTCCATAACAATGAAGGTAGGCTCATCAGACTCTATGCAGGAAATATTGGTTATAGAGGTAATAATGAAATAGATCTCTTAGCATTGGAAGAAGGGCTTGAAATAACAAAGAAAAATGACTATACCAAAGTTATAGTCAAGGGATATTCCCTCTTGGTTATAGATATGATAAAGCAGATACAAAGGGGATGGCCTCTCTCAAAGATAGTCTTTAGTTGGCGTTTAGAAGCATCGATGGAGTGGGGGGCTAATTTAATGAGAAGTATCCATGTCATCATCCCTAGCCACGTGAAGCGAACAACAAACAAGTTAGTGATTGGCTAGATAACGAGGGGATGAAGTTAAATAGTGACAAATGGGAGGAGGTATGGGACCCAACCAACACAAATAGGATGGCGACCACATGTCACGCTCTGGCAAGGAATGATTTGACCCACCTGTATGGGGTGTCAAGTATGGAAAATGGTGGGGACTTTGGCCCCGAGACTGACAAGAAGGGGGACTCAAGGGATATTAATAATAACCCTAGCTGGCAGGCTAATCAAGGATGAGGATTTATGGAGTTCAATGGTACAAGTGCTAGTGGGATGATTTTTTCCTCAGGCTGCTAGTAAGGGAGGAGAATCGGGATGACCTAAAGTCTTGAAGAGTGTGAAGATGTAAATGTTGAATCTAGCAGGGTTTTACATCGATGGAATGACATCAACACATCAACATGTGGTTTAAATTCCGAGGAAAGGATCCCCCATATTGAGGAATCTCATGCCTTAACCTAGGTGCCATCACATGGCATCGTAATTTGGATGCACACGATGGAGGAAATCCAACTCTCCTTCTGTAACCACAGTGTTTAATGAAATTAAATATGTTTCAATTTATTCCAAAGAGGGTCTCTATTATTCCAATTCTGAAGGATAAAGGTATTTGTAAAGCTTGTATCACTAAGTCGACAGGGTGGCAAAGTTATAACCAGATCCACCAGGGGAAGGAAGTGGGTAATTATAAAGAATTTTGGATTGAAGGGGGGGAGAGACCCTACCATAAACTCTATGTATTCGGCCTAGGCTATGTCAGGGTGTTTTGGCTCCACGACAAGGGTATTTTTGTGGCTATCATCGTGGAGGTCATTCGCCTCTAGGGTCGTTGTCCCGTCAGTCTGAAAATGAAGTCTCATCTTCTCGCATACAATGTGAATCCTTTAATGTAGCCTACTCTTTCTTAACCTCCATTTAGTAGAGGTTGTAAGATCATGTGGAAGAAGCATAAGCAGTTGTCCATCAGGAGAGAACTATGAACACAGAGTAGGAGGTAGAAGAATCCATAATGTTTTGGATTCTAGATGTGGGTATGACCAAGGCAAGGGATTCGAAATATTGGAAAACTATAGAGCTTTATTTGCACATTAAAAACCTCTTAGGCCAACTGATTCAAAGAAGGGAGGAGACTCAAAATACCATGCATCTCCAGTTGGATGGTATTCATTTGATTATGCAAGAAGTTTTATATCATCTTCTCCAATCTAGCACAGTGGTGAATGCTTCAGCCCCGAGAAGCAGTGCAAATTTGGCCCCGGATCAGACTCAGGAGCAGTCAGTGATGATACTGAGAGGGGGGTGAATCAATATCAAGTACAATTTAAAAAAAAAAATCAACTTATACTTCAACCAGATTATATATTCAATTATATCCAATGAGCAATGAACAATAGTAATTGAGTTACACCAATACACCACAATACACCATGCACAATATATGAGAAATAACCAATATTTATTGTTCAAGGGAAGTAATGACTTCCAAAGGTAGCTACAGCTTCCAAATATAAAGGGAGGGATAAACATCCAAAAGGAAGATACAATCCTCCAATATCAAGAGAGNTATGAGAGATAATAAAACTTTACATTAAATTATCACCATCAACCAACCATCACATAGAACCCGATAATGCTTCCTGAGACTTCTTCAACTTCTACAATTCCTCACTTCTTAGAATAATCTGATCCTGTAGATAATATAAATCAATGTATTCTTTGAAACGCCTCCAAATTTCACTGCTTGAATCCTCCCAAAAATGGAGTTATAGAGAAAATTGTAGGCCTTATTCAATTCGGGTTTATTCAGGAGAGTGAACTTGTACAACATACCCCACGCTCAATATTTAACATACGATTTTGAAATTTGTACACAGGAAACTAAAGCCCATACTCTTTCCAATTCAATTGGTCTCACTTCATTTGGATTCTCTATGAATACGTTATGATTGTTTTACTCGGAACACATGTTTATGACTAGCTTTAGGACTAGTCAAAAACCCTATCTTCCACAGAGTGTATCTCCAACATTAT
>JASDQU011505000.1:26719-39391 GCA_032191745.1 Picea mariana | reverse complement strand
CATATACTTCGCATGTATAATTCAAAGAACCTTCACACATGGGATGAGAGCCTTCCCTATGTCCAACATAGCTACAACCGAGCCCTGCATAGCTCAACCGGCCACAACCCCTTTCAAGTGGGGTTGGGATTCCAGCCATTGGGTCCCATAGATGTTGCACTTCCCCTTGCAATCACCTTGACCGAATCATCTCCTGGTCTAACTAAAGCTGACAAAGCCACCCAATTCATTGAGAAGATCCAGCACATTCACCAACAGGTTTAGGATATCCTACAGAAGTCCAATGACAAGTACAAGCAGTGCCATGATCAACATCGGGTGCCACATAAGTTTCAGGTGGGTGACAAAGTTTGGTTGCACTTGCAGAAAGAATGCCTTATAGGACCCCATCAAAAGCTTCACCCACTCCATTATGGGTCGTACACCATCACCAAGACTATGCAGAATAATGCTTTTGAGCTCAATATTCCTCCTTTCCTTGGCCTACACCTAGTGTTCAACGTGGATTTCCTTCGCCCTTATTTCCCACCATTATTGGACACCTAAGATGTAGTAGAGCAGATAACACCAACAGAGCTCAACCCCGACTGCATACAGCATGCATCCAGCGATCAGATTGTGGACACACAGATCAAGGGCACTCAACAACAAAGGATCTAGCTTTATTGAGTCGTCAAAGCAGGGTAGCTACTACACCAAGGCAAGTGGCTCACCCGGGGCCAAATTCAGAAGAAATTTCCTCATCTGATGGGGGAACTCAATGCAATGGACACCATTTCTTCCTAAGGAGGGAGGATTGATCCAGGTGGATATTGGTGGCCACCCACCTTTTCCAACTGGCTCAAAACAGTTTTCTGACAATTTTGGCAATTTACTATTTTTCACAGTTTTAACTTCTGGGGCCATTTTGAGGGCCTAAATGAAGGTTTTTTGGGATCGAGCTTCTCAATGATAATCAAAGGCATAATTTAGCTACCAAAATGAATCTCCTCGACAATATCTTTCCAACGGGCTATCATTTTCCTAAAACGAAGATTGTATGCAAAAGTTGTGACCCCGAGAAGTTGATGTACTAACTTACCTAGACGGGGCCCACATGACTTTTGGCGCTTCATCTCCTAGGGTTAGGTTTTTGGATGTCTAGGGTTTTTTGCATTCCTGTTTATTGTAAAAATTCCTTTAGAGCCTCATTGTAATCATCTTCTGGCGAATGAGCGCAGTCGTCACATCTCTTCTCAGAGATAAGCCGCCACCATTCCAACAAACTTGTTTCCACTGCATTTTACAGTTTCAGCTTATTTTCTTATTGAATAGCAAACCATTTTAATTGTATCTTTGTTATTTGGTGTTAAGCACCTGTTAATAATCTGTATTCATTTCATTCTGCTCAGAAAATCTGGATCATATCAAGAATTAGTGAGGGGTTTTTTGTCTTCAATCGTTGATGGGAATCAGGTGCCTGCGATGATCTGGTTTGTGGGGAACCTCAAAAGGTTGAAACAAGCGACCATGAGATGGGCTAGGGAGAAAAATCTCAAGGATGATCAGGATTTGAGAGACATCGAAACAACACTGTCAGATATCCAAGGAGGAGCAGGGCAGGGATTTTTCTAGTGTTGATGGAAAATAATTACTTTGTGGTTTGGAGAAAAGATGTAGGGTTTTACTGGAGGAAAAAGAAGTTATGTGGAGACTAAAGAGTTGTGAAATTTGTCTCTCTTGTGGTGATGAAAACACGAAGTTTTTTCAAGCGTTTTCCAAACATAGGAAAATGGCTAATACTATTTGGGGTTTAAGGCATAGGTTTGGGGAGGTGGTTTCTTCTTTTGAAGGCTTGGCCAAGTTGGGTATTGAACATTTCAGTGAGTTATTTAAAGTGCAGGAGGGTTCGTCTATTGCATAAATTGTACATGTGGCTCGGTTATTCCCTCAGTTTGTAGAGGAGGAAGAAAATGGGTCTTTAATGGCAACAATAACTGAAAAAGAATTACTATAAGTTCTTCACTCTTTTCAAAAATGGAAAAGTCGTGGGCTTGATGGATGGAATTTTGAATTTTATTTGGGTTTTTTTAATCTAATTGGACCTGATGTTCTGAAGGTGGTCGAGGAATCAAGGGTGAATTGTTACATCCATAATCCTATAAATTCTACCTTCATTGCACTCATTCCAAATATAGATAATCCCTCCTCTTTTCAATATTTTCGTCCTATTTCATTATGTAACTTTTTGTACAAGATTCTCTCAAAGGTAATCAATAGAAGGTTGAAGGTTATTCTGTCCAAACATATTTCCAGTGAACAGTTTGGGTTTCTAGAAGGAAGGCAAATCCAAGAGGCCATTGGTGTAGCTCAAGAAGGTCTACACAGTATTAAAACAAAGAAGTTCAGGGGAGCTGTGGTAAAAATTGATCTATCCAAAGCTTATGACCGGGTAAACTGGCTATATTTAAGAATGCTTATGATACATCTTGGTTTTGGCTTGGATTTTACCAATTGGGTCATGAGATGTATGACTTTGGTTTCTTTCTCCATACCCATCAATGGTTCAAACTCTTCTTTATTTCAAGTGGAAAGAGGTCTGCGTCAAGGTTGTCCTTTGTCACCTTTACTTTTTCTTCTAGTGACGGAAGGGCTCAGTCGTTTTCTGGCGGGGGAAAATAATGTTAGGAGATTCACAGGTATAAAAAATTTCAATGGGTTGTACATCACACACTTACTCTTTGTTGACGATATCCTAATTTTTTTGTGATGGTACAAAGCGAGAAGCTAACATTTTAATTGAGGGTCTCACTCTTTTTAAAAAAACAATTGGTATGTTGGTCAATGAACAAAAATCTAGTCTACTCTTTTCTTTGGTAGAGGCAGAAGTTATTCAATATTTCTTGTCTCATCCCCCATTCCACATTCAGGGGTTGGAAGAGGGGCCAAAATATATTGGTTTTCACTTAAAATCCAATGATTATCGAAAGACTGACTGGTTGTGGCTTTTGGCAAAATTGGAAAAAAGATTAAAAGTTTGGAGCTATAAATGGTTGTCTAGGGCTGGGAGATTAGTTCTGATCAAGTTGGTACTGGAGGCAAGCCCAGTTTATTGGATGTCCCTCTCTTGGATTCCAAAGGGTATTCTGGAAAAATATAGAAAATTGTCCTTCTCTTATCTGTGGAGGGGAAATAAGGAGAATCGGGTGATGTCTTGGGTTTGTTGGGAGAGAATTGCAAAACCAAAATCTCTTGGGGGTTTGGGTCTAAAGAATATTTTCTTGTTTTCTAAAGAACTAGCAGCAAAATGTGTGTGGATATTGATTACCACAAAAAACTTATGGACCAAAGTAGTCATCCAGAAATATGTGGCTCCTCTCTCTTTATTGGAGTGGCTCGGGCATCTAAGACTAAGTACAATGGATATCTCTGTTATGTGGAAGGCAGTTCTTAAATATTTTGAGGTGGTGGGGAATGGTTTAGCCTAGAGAGTTGGGTTTGAAAACTTGCTTAGGATTGGTTTGGATCCCTGGGTGGGTAGTTATAGAGAGCACATACTCATTGCATATTTACACTCCAAATTAGATCAAGGGGGGTATTTCTACCTGGCACAGGTTGGGGCTCATCACAAATATTTGGTGCCAAGGTTGGAAAGATGGGAGAATGTTGGGCTTAGAAGGGGAAGACTTATTACTTTGGGACAGGTATACCAATGCACTCAGGAGAGAGAATATTCGTCTATCAGATCAGGATGATGAACGCCTTTGGGATGGGGACCCAGGAGGGGTATACACCCCAAAAGTAGGTTATGTACGGTTGAGTATTGATCATTTGCAGCAAGAAATAAAGTGGTGGTGGAGAAAACTCTAGAAACAAAGGTGCCCAGCTAAGAGGAAAATTATGGTCTGGTCTATTCTGGAGAATAAAACTCCAATGTGCGAAAACCTACAGCAGAGACAATTCAATGTTTCGAGTTGGTGTTCTCTTTGTAAAGAACAGGAGGAGAGCCTTGATCATATTTTTATGTGATGTCCTTTTACCATTTCAGTATGGGTGGAAGCAAACATATTCCACTTTTCCCTTGGTGGATGGCAAGGTGTATCATTTGAGGAGGCCTTGAAGAGTTGGTTTTCATCAAGGACTCCTCAGGAAATCAAGTCCTTCCCCTTCATTGTTGCAAGGGGGATCCGGATAGCTCGGAATTCCTCGATTTTTCAGGATGAGATCCAGTCGCCCTCTCATGTGGATATCAATTTCCTTATAATCCTTGCACACTTAAAGTCTTTGGTTAGGGTGGGTCTTGGTAATGCTCAAGTGGTTCTGGAGGAACAGATAGATAGGGAGCAGTCGTGGGCATACTTTGATGGGGTGGCTTCGGGTGATCAGTTAATTTGTGGGGGAGGTTGTTTATACTTATCCATACAACATTTTTTTCTACTCAAGGTTGGGTTGGGATATGGTTCAAACAACTTCTCTGAGATTATGGCATTAAAACTTTTACTTTTATTTGTTGTGAAAAAAGGATGCAAAACTTTACAGGTTTTTGGGGATTCTTTATTAGTCATCAATTGGGTGAACAAGGTTCAAATTTGTCATATTTCTCGTTTTGTGCAAATACTTGAGGAAGTTATGAGGATTATCACTGCTTTTGACTCTATATCTTTCTCTCACATCTATAGGGAACAGAACAAATTGGCTAATAGGCTTTCCAAAGAAGCCTCGCAGTTAGATTTTGGCAGTTGGCATATATCTGAACAATCAGCAGGGGGCAGTTTTGAATACCACGGGCCTTTCCAAGATGGACTATTGTAGGAAGACCTCACCTCTTTTTGGAACTGTTAGCAAGAATATGGGGTTACCTGTATATGCATAATTGTAATATTTTACATAAGAATCATGTTTTGTTTTTTGTATATGGGTTGTGAGACAACTTTGATCTAGCATGTGGTAAGTGGGAAAGGAGGGTTTATGGTGATATGTCAAAACTGATTTTTTGTTGAAACTTTCAGTAATGGAAGTGATTCCATTAAGATAATATATACTTGGCTATTTTTTTATAGTCAATATATATCTACGATTGTAATTTTGTACCAAATTAATGAAATTACGAATATTTTCTGTGGGACAAAATATATATATATATAATGAGCTCACCAAGAGAAAACGTGTCACAAAGTGGGATTTGAACTTGGATGGGGAGGGTAACAAAAAATTTCCTCACAACCGCTTAACCTACACCCAACTGAAAAGAGTTGAATAAACCTATGCAATAGAAGATATGCTAATATAATCTTAAAATAGGAGAAAACAATGGCACACAAATAGCACACAAGAGATTTTCCCTGGAAAGCCTTAATTGATATAACCAAAAAACTCAAACCCTCACCTCTATCTATCATTGTATTAACAAAACAATCCATAATACATTATTTAGGTATTCCATAACATCACTCAACTCTAATCTTCCAAGTGGTGTTAGATTGCAACCCTAATTTATTAATTGAGATCAGTTTTCAATGGGTTGAAACCATTGGTCAAAATAATTGGCCATGAACAATGCACTAATTCCTAAAAGGGAAACACGTGTCACCACATTGTTGACTCCCAAAAGCACAACATGAAATCCTTGCCTACAAATGGGTTGCAATGCCTCACTACTTATATATATTTAATAATATATTAAATAGGTGGGATCTTGTTATGTGAATAATAATGAAATGAACTTTTATTTGATTGTGCTCATTACTACCTTGCAAAGATGACTCTACAGTTTGAAATTTGAAACTTCTTTCTGGATGAGTGATGGGGTTTTATTGGCAATTTAATTTTAAAAGGAAAGGGGAAAAATGTTGTTTTAACGAGCATCTTGGTTTATTTTTGCTACACATATATTTTGACTTGTTGATTCAAAATCCAAGCATGGGCCATATATGGTTATGGCATATTGCACTTATGATATTTTTGTTATTATCATGGACAATTGTTAAGTTTTATAAGGTGGCAATCCTTCCCTAGCAAATAATTTGGGACATGAGATGTATTTGGTGCTAAATGTAGAGTATGCATATAAAACTCATGATGTTAACGAAAAGAGGCAAATTTGATTTTTGTATTGAAATGTTATGTGGAAAACATAGTGGAATATGTGTTGGAGGTATTAGGTGCGCTCGTACTTGGCTATAGTTGATGGAATTAATGTGAGAAAGAACGTGCAATTAATGCACATCACTCTAACCCTACCTCAAGGTTGCCACCCTCACTTGGTTTGCATTTGTGTTGGTTGCTTTGGCTGATGTTGCCTCCGTTTTTCTCGGCCTTGGAAAGAACAATCGTGCTTGTTGGTTTTCTGGCATTCTCCATACATGTATGATCGCTCTTACCTCTCCATTCATGAAATATAGCTCTGCTTAGAATAAAATCATGATGTTGGCTCTTAGATTTTCTTACAGACTGTGTTTGATTCCAAAGTGAAAATGGATGTATGTGGGTATCACGATTGTGCAAATTACATTTAAGTGGATTTTCCTCCCTTTTGGCATTTAAATTCTTCAAGCTGAGAATAGTGTTCGAAACTCCTTTCTATTTGTATTATGTGATTGTGTTATACCCATAATGAATATTTCTTCTGTGTTATGACTGTTAGCAAATAATTATGGCAAGTATTTTTTGTTTCAATCATCTCTGGTCATTAAAATTCAAGGGCTTCTTTTTCTCTATGAACAAAAGAACAGTTGTTTTGCTTAATGCTAGTACCCGGTCTTTGGAAGACTTGTAGATATTTCAAATTACCTTTCAACTGTTTGTGAATATATGGGTGTATTCACCTTGCGGCCACCATGAGAGGTCTGTGGAAAGTCTGTAGTGATAAGAGATGGTTAAATGTCTTTTTTGCAAACCCTTGATGTATGTTTTGTCCTTTCGTGCTCCTAGGCCTAAGTTCTTTTATCTAGTGTATGGAAATTAAGAGATTTGAACTCTGGTCTTGATGTCTGTTATAAGTGATTAACCCGACAGTGGGAAGATTGGTTATTTGCGTTAAGTCTTGTCTCACTTGTTATTTATCCATAGGGTTTTTTTCGATTTTGAAGTTGTATAATGTTAAAATAAACGATAAGCACCAGTTTCACATGGGGTTTCGAAACCCAGTTTGTTATACAACAAGTATTAAAGTTGTGATGATGGCTTTATGTGGTGTTCTCGGCCTCCCATACGCACTTGATGTAATCTGGTTTTAATTGTTGGAAGGACTCTGCTAACAGTCTTTTATGAAAACTTTGTTGATAAAAAGAAAAGGAAGGGGAAATTAAAGTTGTACAGTTTGACAATCCTGGAACTTTCCTGAGGTTTTATATTGGATAATATGAAAACACCTGTGTGTTGTGTTAGAACTAATAATCACACTTAGACTGCTATAAGTGTAAGCCCAGTACCCATCAAAATGTTTAGAGTTGGATGAGTGATTATATTAAAAAAAAAAAAAAGGATCAAACTGATAAGGTTCAAAGCCTGATCTAATGCACAAAATTCCAAAGACTATATTCCAGCAAAAAGGGCTATCATAATCTCCAACCAACACATATTTGAGAGATGAATAGAATAAAATGCAGGAAAACATCAATATGAACATTCAATTTCACATCAGGCTTGATTGACACATTCATCTGGCTGAAATTTCATTAATTAGAATCCTTCTAATCAAGAAATAAATATTTGCTCCAAGAAGAGATGCTTCACAAAATACACAGTAAATCATCCACTGCATAACTCTGTTAACAATGATGTTGATAAATCATTTATCAATCAATATTCCATTAGAGAAATAATACGAAGAGAATGGACAAAGAGAGGAGCACGATATGATCTTTGACTACACAAGAATCCTCCATCCAGATATACAGAGTCTGGGAATTTACAAAATAGTAACAATCTTTTTCCTATCACTCCAACCCCCCTCCAAGAGCTCTATCCTTAATTAAATAGAAAATAGCATCCAAGTATTTTTAGGAGGTAGAATCCCATCTCCTCCATTGGATTCTAATACTTGGAGATAGGTGGCAACAATCAAAGAGACAAATATCCAACAAACTGCTAATTTTCAGGAATTTGTTGGAAGTCATTAATAAATGTTTCCACCTCATTGCATGTGACCTTTGATGGAGATAAAAATTAGGTGCAGGTGTCCCTTGACATCTAATTGATCCTTGAGAAGCCATTCCAATCCTCCTTGACAGGTGGTAACCTCCCAACAAGGCGAATATCAAAACTGTGACCGCTACAAGAAATTAGGTAGCGTTGTTGTAAAACAGTTGGTAGTGCCACTTCTAGGTCTAATATATCTCGAACAATAACACATTTTGAAAAACTAAGAGAGGTGTTTGTTATTTGGAATTTTATGAACAAAAACTTCCTCCAGTTTTCAAAAATGCATTCTCAATTGTTCACAATCCAAGTTTTACGTTAGTCACTCAAAACTAGCAGAAGCGTCCAAAAATAATTATGCATAATTCGGTTTCTACTAGAATTTAGGTAGCAAATTTCAGTAGCGCCCGCCTATGTGTCTACGTGCGATTAGGTAGCGTAAATCTGTGGGTGCTTTTGATGCTTGGAACCTTGTAAGAGTGTTGTCAATGCTCGTGTCTTTGTCTAGTGTTATCTTGAGATGTCGATTAATGCTTGAACTTGGAGATTGGGCATAACCCAATATAAATTTAATTTTCCCCCATTATATTCATTTTCCAAAATGAATAATGAAGGACTTATGCAAAGTTGAGGCATAAACCAATCTTGTGCTAACATAGGCTCCATGGGGAATAGAGTCCTCCCTGTGAGGCTCTAAGAACTCTTGTAGTTTCAGTCGCCTTATCTATTGGGCTATGAAGTCATCTGTGCAACCAACCTCTAAATACTTTCAAGAACTGCCACTTATTCAAGAAACTAAAAGAATCGCTAGAAACTAAAGGAAATCAAATGCTCAGGAAGTGAGCTTATTACCTATGCTACCCTATCCTAACCAGATCGACAACTTTCTCAAGTAAAGGCAAATTTCCACAGTAACCATTCAAGCAACTTCATGACTGAAGGAATCTCATCCATACCATTGATCATTAGAGAATAAAAGAGGTCTGAAAACAGAGATATGAATTCTTTCAGAGAAACATGTTTATCCATGAATACCTGTGAAGTAATGAAAACTGGAATTTTCAGAAAATCTAAAACATATGACTCCATATAAGCTACAATTGGATCCTCAAGACCATGGTTGGAAACTTTCTAATTATGAAAATACAACTGCTCATACATACATTCCTCTTTGCTTGAAAACAAACAACCTTTTGGTTCCCTTGAGATCATGTTTTGATCATCAACAATTGTAGTATCTTTGTTTTCAGCATGATGATCACAAGATAGTGTTACAACCGGGTTTAAATCACACTGATAATTATGATCAACCAAGGACATATAGCTATCTATGCAATCATCAGCTATAATATGTTCAACATGCTTTGAAAAATGATCATAAACTAGACATGCATCCTTGTCCATAGGAAAATATGAAAATGTTGAAGAATTTGATTCCAAATGTGAATCATACATACATCCTTGTTGTTGATCTAGATATGATTCATACTCATTGTCTTCTTGCTACAAATCTAAAATATATTGATAGTCCTGTTGCTCATATGCATGCATATTTTCAAAGCAAACCTGCTCTTGGATCAATGCATGCATGCATATGTTACTTTTGCATTTGCTTGAATAGTATTCGTTGGTTGCTTCCCATCCATGCTGCCACTTTTTCACTCATTATAACCCCCTCATCTTCCCAATATCCCTACCAATCCCTTTTCAAATGGAAAATTGATTGTTGAATGTTAAGATATTGATGGATGGATTGCATGTGCTTCTGTGGTGAATAATAGATCCAACCTTTTGATTTTATTTAGGTAGAGATTGATGCATGGATTGTTAAGAGTTTTTCATGAAATGTTGGAATATTGCTTCAGGATGAGCTTCTCTAGCAAGGGCAGTAATTGCAGAGGTGTTAATAGAGGTGCAAATAGAGGCAGAGGGAATTGGCATAGGGGCCATAGAAGGCCATGGTTTTCAATACATTTTGATGTTGATCCACATGAATTAAATCGACTCTTTCAAGATGGGTTCTTCAACCTGGTTGGCCATGGGATCCTCTAGCCCCGGCCTGAGAGACCTCCCTTCTATCCACATAAAAACTTTGTTGGTATCCATGTTCCCTCTCATGTGTCTATGTAGCCAAAACCGCCTGCCAATGATGGTTGAAAAGATATTGTCCATCAGCATGTTGCTCATCATCATGGTTGGCCTACTGCATCTTTTTCATTACCCCCTCCTCCATCGCAAAAAAATCCAAATGCTCAAGTTTATCATGTTGTCTCACCCATGCAGTCTTCTCGTGCAAGTAAAAGGACAAAAAATGAGGTTCCAAAGACAAATCCAGATAAAGGAAAAGGAGTGGCTACTCCATCCAAGTCATCAAAAGATTCCTCTAGAACTATGTCCTATCATCTTCATCTCAAAGAAAATTGCTCCCATGTCATCAACGAGATTCACCCTCAAGATTTCGATCAGCCTAAGGCTGCAATAGAAAGATCATAAGAGGGCAGCAGTGAAAAGAGACCAAATGCCTCTCATAGTAAATATGGGTTTTAATGCATGTTGGCACAGGGGCAGACCCAAGGTTCAACTCTAATAGTACATCAACAAACAATAACTATTGGCCCTTTCGGAAACACCTGCAAAGCAGATGAAGTCTCACCCAAAGTAGCAATAGGGGGGTTGCAGGACACAGGTGTCTACAACCAGAGGAAGTGAAAGATGATTCCAAAATAACAACGCAAGATAACCTATAGATTCTTAATAGTATTATGCTTAACTTCGTGAAGTTAGTTATATCTTATTGTCTTCAGTAGGGAAAACAACAATGCAATAAGAATATAACAGATAGTAAATAATACAGCATCAACCACATAGAGCAACAAGATTTTACGTGGTTCACCCTTGTTGGAAAATATTTAATAGACAGCGAGCTTGTCATTGATGGAAAGTACAACAGTGAAGATGGCATGAGTACAGAAAGTTTGTAATCGACAGGCAAACAGAAGATAAGTTCAGAGAGGTCGAATGATCGAAGGCAAATGATCAAAGGTAGCGAATGATCGAAGGCAACACAACATTGATCAAGTAAACGAAGAATCTCTGATCATTGAAGAGGAGGACAAATCTCAGCCGTAAGATCCAAGCGCAGGATCCGACCATCGTTGGATCAAGAAGAACCCGCACGTCCTTTAAGGTACAAGGAGAAGCGGGCATAATCGCGATATGCAAAATCGTGACTTAATCTGAGCCATCAGATCAAGGTTTGATCTGGACCGTTGTTTCCATCCCATGTCGGAGTTTCGGGGATCGAGAGTTGGAGATGTCAAATTTTCTTAACATAAGGAATCTCGATATCGCAATATGCGAAATCGCGATTTAATCTGAGCCGTTAGATTAAGGTTGAATCTGGACCGTTGATTCCAGTCCATGTCGAAGTTTTGAGGATCGCGTGTTGGAGATGTCAAAGTTTCTTAACATAAGAAATCCCGATATCGCGATATGCAAAATCACGATTTAATCTGAGCCATCAAATTAAGGTTGAATCTGGACCGTTGATTCCAGTCCATGTTGGAGTTTCGAGGATCGCGTGTTGGAGATGTCAAAGAAACAATGCAACAAGAATGTCGATTTCCCGATATGAGAAATTGTGATTCAATCACAGTCGTTGAATCAAGCTCAGATCTGGACCGTTGATCTAACTCCATATCGGAGTTTCGTGGATTGCAACATGGAGAGGCAAGAAAACAATGCAACAAGAATGTCGAAATCGCGATATGAAAAATCGTGAAATGATCTGAGCCGTCAGATCAAGTGTTGATCAGGACTGTTGATCCCACGCCATTTCGAGGTTTCGGGGATCGCGACTTGGAGAGTCGAGATGCCTCATCTCCAAACTCACAAAATGCGAAATTACAAGAGCACCTTATGCATAAGGCCATGGTCACAGCCCTTGGTTACGAGAAGGGAAGGAGTCAGTCCAGATAAGCTCCATTTCGGGGTTTCAGAGATCGCGACTTGGAGAGTCGATATGCCTCATCTCCAGACTCACGAAACACGAATTCCCAAAAAGCACTTTAATCATAGGCGCTTGGTTATAACCATAGTCATATGGGGGAAGGAGCTAGTGAAAAAAAGTTATGTATCGGAACTTCGGAGATCGCGAAATAAAGTGTCGAGACACTCAAAACATAATTGTCGAATGTCGAAATCTGATTTAAAGGCAATATCAATAAAGTTCATCAAACGACGCAAATAAATGGGAATATGATCGAAGGGTTATTGTTCTCTCTCTCACAGTTAACTTTTCAGCTACAAATCTGTTAGTGAAACAGACTCGTGATTTCCAAACAGTTGGTGTTTCAGTTGCTGAGACAGTTATCTTCCTTTTGTCGAAGGAGATGGGAAGTTTGTTGTACAACTGAGAGGGGGGGGTGAATCAGTTGTTACCGTGCTTAAACAATTATACTTCTTTTAAACTCTTTGCAGAAACACTGAATGATGATCACATTAATGCAGGGAAATAAGCAATGGCACATTAAGCATCAGTCACACATATATGAG
>JASDQU011505000.1:1200-17513 GCA_032191745.1 Picea mariana | reverse complement strand
CAACCCTATTAATTCTTTACTCACATAATTAAAGAGTTGATTAATAATTAAATAACCATTGACAATTATGAACAATAATTAATGATAATTAATTTAGTTAATATTATATAAAAAACAATTATTGTTTGGCTAACATCTTAGGACAATCAGATTATCAATTTAATTATAATTAATAATCCTTTACATTTATTTAAGCAGGGTCGTTACAGGTGCAATGACCCTAAGGCCATCACCTTCAAATTTCATTTTTCTCTTTTTTAGGTCAACAACAGTCAAATTGTTGAAAGCCCAATCAATACCCAACATCATAGGATAGGGACAACTATCATCAACAATCTTGATCACTTCGAAGTTTGCAAATGTCCTCACTACGTCGATGTCTACAGGGACATGCTCAAGTCTTCAAAAGGGGCTCACTACCTGATGATTAGCCATCCTGAGCCTAATAGGAGAGTAAATCAATTTAGGTTTTCCCATCAATGCCCAAGTCTTCTTCATCATAACATTTACTTCTAATCCCAAGTCGAGGACCACATAGTCTATGATGTAGTCTCCAATCATAGCACTAAGGTGTAGTTCCTTGCTTGTCCTCCTTTTTCTAGATACTTAATTCACAACTCTATTCAGCAGAGGATCTACTCTTCCAATTTCATATTGTCTTATTAGGTGTTGTAGTTCTTGCACAACTCTTTCATCTTTAATCAAATTGATACAAGTATACAAGAAGTCCACACGCTTACTTACCTCTTTTCCTTGCCTAAGTGGGACAGACTGATCAAATGCTGGAGGCATTTCACATTCCCTTACTTCTGGTTGTGCCCTAGATGAAGAAGCTTGTTCACCTGCAAATTCTCTTCTTGCTTCTTCAAAAGTATGCTTCTCTTTCCTTGGATCAAACAATGGCGCCTTCTTTGAAGCTCTTTTGATCCCTAATCCATCTATAGTCTTTCCTAGAGTCACCCTATCTTCTCCCATGACAGCGCCTCCTCTAGTAATAACAATGACTCTAGGTTCCTCACCATGAGGTTCAGCTGATATTAGTTAAACTTGTTGGTTTCCACCTCGTCTTTCCTGAACTTTAGCTAACAATACTGGATAGTCTTCAATGACATGATCAAACGAATTACAGTAGTTGCAAGTGGTGCAAGGGTTCTGAAAATCCCTTTCCAAATGACCGAACTGGGTGGAGTTATAGCAAATAATCTAGCCTCGACCTCGACCCATGCCTTCTCCTCATCCTCTTCCTTTGAACCCACCATGAGGATTGAAGTTTCCTCTTCCCGGGGAATTTAACTACGCAACACTCCCTTCTTGTTGTAATTCTCCTTGAATTCTATATGCATTCCTCGACCTTTCATGCATGAGGTCATAAGCCCTTAGTCCTTCTCATCATGCCCCACAGATTTGCAGAATGTACAATAAATTTAGTGGGTGTATGGACATATTTCTGCATATAATAACATTCATTAGGGCGATGTCTAGTTCTATATACCTCGTGCCATGGTAAAGTAACTTGCTTCAAAGGGTTAGGGGCTCCAAAGGTCAAGTATTCATTAAATAAAGGACAATTCTCTTTGTCATGGACCTCTACTTTACATCTAATACACCAAATGTCTTCTCTTTTCTCCTTTCCTTTATATTTCTTCATATCTTCAACCTGTAAAGATAAACTAGTTAATTGATTCAAAATTTTACTCATACCTGGATTGGATTCTCCTACATGGGTTGCTTCTAGTTTCATGGCAATCTCTAATGTCTCAGCCTGTGAAGCGACCTTCTGTTGCATCAGAGGAAATCCAATGTGTGGCAAGAGGGCAATGATGAACCATTCCTTATGTTGTTCATCTGGAATATGAAAACTTAAATGGTCAGTCAAGGTCTTAAACCTTTGATCAAATTCCCAAACAGGTTCAATCACCTTCTGCTTGATTTCCTTCAACTCTGTAATGCACTACAACTCCGACTTAGGCTTCTTGAACTCTGCACTCAACATAGTCTTAATGTCATTCCATGGTTTAGGCTATATAGATCCTGTAACAAACTTCATATACCAACTTAATGCATGATCCCTCAGGGTAGTACTAAACTGAGCTGTCTTAACAGCTTCGTCGGTGACTTTCTTAATGCTCCATATGGCTTCACATTAGAACCAATATTGGTCAGGATCCTTAGATCCATCTCCTCTGAAAATGGGTAACCTCATTTCATCTGCCACGGATTTTCCTTGGTTTCTCAACTGAGTATGTACTAAACTGCTTGTAACAGTGCTTTGAGTGCTATGATTACTCTGGTTATTCTGGTTACTTACTGTTGTTAAAACAAGAGGAGTAGTAATACTTACTTCAACAGTAGGCGCAGTCCCTGAAGTTTCTAGTTCTTCTCGGCGACTTTCCTCAGTCTCTACTTCCTTTTCTCTTGCGAACTCTGAATATTCTTCGTCTGATCGCCCTGCTTCTTCTCCACTGTAGAAATCTTCATCCTGTGCCAATGGCCCGTAAATCTGCTTAAACAGGTTCACAAGAGGAACCTTTCTGAATGATCTCCCACTACGCATGTGTCCAGCCTCTACGTCGCTGTCGTTGTCTGAATTTTTGAACATTAGCTTTAAAATCCAACTGATTACTGTATCTTCGGGATATTCTTATCATGCAATAGCATCTTAATATTCAGTTTCAAAAAGTGTAAAAACCTCCCTCTAGGTCCCTTGAAGAAATATCTCTCTGCTTGACTATATGATTCCACTCTGTCAATAGCAAATTTAGTAATGTACCCTCTAATAGTGCTATGAAACTAGAGATCCACCGCCCTAGACACAATGCTATTGACTTTCTTAACTTTCCTAATTAGCGCCACTGTCCAAACCATGGGTGGTCTAGATCTGATTTCAAAATGAGTGTCTGCTAGTCTAGCTAGCCACTCGTACAACTCCTTATGAACCCTTGCAAATAAAATCTCATTCACGTCAGTAAATATGTACCTTCCCAACCAATCTTCTGTACTAATGCTAGGGTTCTTGTTCTGAGCTTCGGTGAAGTCCCTTTCTTGTTCTTCTATCCACTTTCGAATCTATGTCTTTGATGGAAACCACCTTGACATTCCCTCAATAAGATCCCGGTCACGACAACAGAACCATCTGTTGGCATAGGGGAAGACCTAGGGTTCAACTTTAATAGTGCACCAACAAACCCTAATTACTGGCCCTTTCACCAACACCTGTGAAGCAGATGAAGTCTCACCCGAAGTAGCAATAGGGGGGTTGCAGGACACAGGTGTCTACAACGAGAGGAAGTGCAAGATGATTCCAAAATAACAACGCAAGATAACCTAGAGATTCTTAACAATATTATGATTAACTTCGCGAAGTTAGTTATATCTTCTTATCTTCAGTAGGGAAAACAACAATGCAATAACAACACAACATATAGCAAATAATGCAGCATCAACCACATAGAGCAACAAGATTTTATGTGGTTCACCCTCTCCTTAGGGCTACATCCACAGAACTATGTTTATTGATCAACTATATGAAAATATACAGTTCTATATGCACACTCAGTTGCATATCCTTCTCTTCCTTCCTCTGTATTTCCTCTCCTTGCTCACCCAGCTACAAAATAGATCTTCGTACCTAGATGAAGATCCAAAATACAAGAATGCTCTAAGACATAACACTTTTACATCTCCACTTCTCTCTCCTCTATCCCCCTCTCACCTCTTCTATACCTCTATTTATCATTCCATGAATCTTAGAAACCCTAGACCGAAGTCCAGGTGGCAAACCCCTAGGTCCACATAACCCACATTTTAAGGACTTCGATGACCTGTTCTTCCTTCTTCTCCACGAGTTGCTCCAAAGAACCCATTAGTGTCTTCTTCTGCTTGTTGACTTGTCCATGATCTATCATATTTGTTGCTTTGTCTTCCTTGATCTTCTCTTTCAACAACTTGCTTTCCCTTACTTTGTTCCTTCTTTAATGCTTCTTTAACCACTTTGACCCTTCCTCGGTTTGCATGCCTTTCGTGCACTTCATACTTTGTCTTTCTTCTTATTTAATCTTTTCTTTCTTCCTTAATACTTGACCAAAGGTAAAAAATGTTGATTAATATTATTTTCTATTGAGGAAAGTCTTTTTATTTTGACAATGTTTTGGAGAACAAATACATGCTTAGACAGTGTTTTGGACAACATGGATATAATGTTATTTTTTTTGGATATAGTCATGTTATATTTTGTTGATATTAAAATATTTGATCATGAATATGAAAATGGGAGTTACAAGGAGGATGTTTGAATCAAATGTTTGGGGTTTTATACTTCATGTTTTGATTACTATTAAGAGAAATTGAACGGGAGTCACAAGGGGTCCTACCTATTTAGTTATTATTTAATTAAACCCTTATTTATATATATTATTATTTATTTGTCTCAACTAATTAGTTAAGCTAATTAGGCTTAACTAAAGAAAGGTAGTTGAATTACCATAACTTATTGAGAAGGAATAAAATCGCAATCAAATGAAGAGACAAAGACAAAGATAATAGAGATATAACTTCAGCCATAAGGTTTATTCTATACTTGTGAGATACTTTTCATTTTCCATTCATTTTGAGTTTAATATAAGGTTTAATTATCTTGATGACTATAGGGTCTTATTGAAGGTAGCAGGATTCAAAACTGAATCATATATTTCAGCAGCTTGTTTTAAATGTGTATGATTTATCTTTGGCAGTCTGTGTGTTCTTGTTTGTTTATAAATTGAATTTTATGACTGATAAATAATATTTTACAGAGTCAAGTGACAACATTTTTTGGCAAGTTGATCCATATATTTAGCTTCATTTTTCTTTTGTTGTCAAAGTCTTTTTGTATGGTTCCCATCGGAGGCTTCTAAATTTGACTTTGGTCCCTACCCTCGGAGGGGTTTGTAAAGAGAATTCAGCTTTGTATCTCATAATGCAATCAATATAAAAATCAGACTTCTGATTTCAGTCTCACATATGTGTTTTTGATGATTTAGTTCATATTTCACTTTTATCTCCATGTACACACTCATGTAATTTTTTGTTTAGTTTATTTCTTTGCACAGTTACAGATAATATGTAAAAAAACAGCCTTGGTCCCTTGTAATTAATACCTGTGGATTAAGTGATTGTTTCTTTTATTCCAAGTCTATAAACCCCGAGTAACATTCCCAATTATCTTACCTTAGCCCAGTAAGATCTAAAAATTCTTGAGTAAGGTTCCTCATACCTTTTCTTCAACACACACAAGTAGAGGGAACACTAGGTTATCTTACACCTGAATACATTGCAGGGAAAATCTTCTGAAAGTTGTGATGTGTACAACTTTGCAATATTATTGTTTAAACTTGTAGGTGGTGAGAAACCTATGAGATAAGATGGACTCAAACACAAAGCATAATATTGTTGACTAGGCACTTATGTTGCTTTTAGAAGAAAAATATGATCAACTGATTGAACCAAAGTTCCATGGAAAATACAATGAAGAATAATTAAAGCGAGTAGTCCATGTGGAAATTATGTGTGCTCAAATTCCCCTAAGAAGAGACCTCATATGATTTCCATTTATTGAAGAGGTAATTGGAAAATGGTTGGTCATTCGAAAGAGTAAGCAAGTTGGTTGAGATTTTGTCATTTGAATGCCTAAATGGACTATGATCTTGTAATGATCAAAATGTGGTAGATAATATTAGTTGCAAATGTAAATACAGATAGGGGAATGGTGGAGTTACTTACTATGTTTCAAATAGATTTTGGGGTACTCAGATTGATGCATTACATAGTTGTGTATTGGTGATAGATCATATTGAGAAGCGTTCTAATTGTGAACAACACCCATTGATAACATATGCAATGTGTGATCACTGTGGTAGGCAATGCTTTAGGCAATTTGCAATCAATTGAATACAATCATAACAGTGACAAGTTAAACAAAAATCATATATATATTATAACAACAATCACTCATGTATATATCATTAGATTTGTTCACATGGAAATGATAGAAATTATGGCATATAACAACATTTATCGATAGCAAAAAGGGAGCCTTTATAGGGTTGTTAAGAAGACTACAAATATAAAATAAGTGTGAGAGTTATAAAACATTAAGGCTAAGCCCATATGTGTGAGAAAGTTGTGAGTAATGCTAAGTCAACCTATGCTTGTTGACATCTAGGGCTGACCTTTGCACAAATTATTTTATTGAGAGTCGACCCATGTATATTTTTTAACATAATGCATATTTATATATGATGGAGGGCACTGCCATAAGTATCATCCTTTGAATGAGTATGATATTGTCCAACTAGTCGATTTCCAATAGGATGGGTGGAGTTCTTTATGTATTCGATGTCCCACTAGTTGTTTTCCAACTGAATGGGTGAAGTTCTTCATGAAAGTCGTGTATTAATTTTGGGAGGTATTCATGTTAAGTAAAGCATGCTTCATTAGTGGGTGACATAAGCTGCATTTCAAGCCTTGGTTTGTACCTATGCACACAAAAATTTATCCTTCACATCCTAGTTGACCCTGCACAAGTGGAGGGTGCATCTCATAATAGTCTAATCTCATATCTAGTGAATAGAAACATGCAAGGAGTGAAGGACCAATGAGGTCGAATGAGGTAGACTCATACCCACAATGAATTTAGTAAGCAAAGAAATATATGGTTGTGAAAAGGCTTTGCACTATATTTTTGAACTATGTGATGAGCATGATTGTTAAATAGTCTTCATTTGGTTAGACAATTCTCAACACACCTCATCTAAATACTAGATTTTTTCTCTTAATATATTCATTCAAGGATATTACACATTAATTATTCTTTAGGTAGAGGTAGTTCAAAATGGCCTTAATATAGATTGGTGATGTAAACCCTTCCTTTCTTTTTCTTGAGATAATCATCAATTATTCTTTGAATGTGTCACTTTCCTATGGGTATGAATGATACTATCCATTTTTTCAGTGAATTTCGTTTGAAACTTAAACAACTACTTTTCTTAAACAATTGATGCAAGAGGAATTGTTAACTTTAACAAGTTGTAAGAACAAGATGGAAGATTGAAAGTTTGGGTTTTCTTCTAGTTTTTGCCACGTGTCCAACCAATTTGAATCTTAAACAGTGATATAATTTAATAGTTGTTGGAAAATAAAGAAATGGTGGATATAACACACCACTTAAAATATCATTTCTTATTACTTTAGCTTTGCCATACTTTGTATGAAAAAACAACCTTTGGTTGGATTCCCATATATTAAGTGACAACAACCTCATATGTAAGATTACATTGTCTAATCTTCTTTGTAATAAGCAACATAATGATTGATATATTTTTGTCTCTTTTTTTATCTTTGTTGATGAGAGAACTGTAATATCTTCTCCGTAATAAGCAACATAATGATTCATATATTTTTGTCTCTTTTTTTGTATCTTTGTTGATGAGAGAACTGTAATAACAATGAGAAATGCTACCTGATTTGGGGATATAACACACCACTTAAAATACCATTTCTTATTAGTCCTTGCCCGGCCAAGGGACTATAGTTTTCGACACGAAGTCAACTATGTTTGACTCCTCATTAGTTGGTGCTTTACGAGATATTAATAGGTTTGTTTTGTATAAGCTTTTACATGCCTTATCTATGTTTTCACCAATTTTTTATTAATTCCTTTTTATTAAAATTACAAATCTTTTTTTCCAATTTTAAACAGTTTTATTTGTATTTTGTGATTCGCCCAAATGGTATTGATGGGACTAAATAGTCCTAGTGGAGGGCAATATAATTTGTCTATTTATAAGATTTTATAATTCATTTAAAAAATGATTAATACTAAATTGTAGCATTAGTTACCCTGCAAGTTCTGCACTCGATGCATTCTATTGTCTTCATCACCTTTACATGCATGGTTACTCTACAGTCGATGCATTATGTTATCTTCATCGCCTCATCGCCTCTACATGCAGCAGGTTCTCTTTGACTGTAATGCCTTGCATCATATCATCTCCCTGCCTTCCCTTGACCTCCTTCCTTCCTTCCTTCCCTCATCCTTCGTGTGCATCATCTCATCTTGTTGTCCCTCTCATCCTTTTGTCGTCCCTCTCATCCTTCTCAATGTTGTCCCTCTCATCCTTCTTGTTGAGACTTTGAGACCGGGCCTCGACCTCCTTCCTTCCCTTGTCCTTCTTGTGCATCATCTCATCATGTTTTCCCTCTCATCCTTTTGTCGTCCCTCTCATCCTTCTCATTGATGTCCCTCTCATCCTTCGGTCATCCCTCTCATCCCTCTTGTTGAGACTTTGATATTGGGCCTTGTCCTTCTTGTCTAGACCGCCATCCTCGCACTCCTGAATTTTAAAAGCAGATAGATATATCAATATACAAATTGAGACAAACAACTACTTAAAATTTTAATGCATAATATCTTCCTTGTGAGAACAACTCAGATTGACACCATAATTGCAGGAAATTCAATGGAAGGGGAACGCTAGATAGATTATGAGAATATCCATTAAATAGACTCTTAGTCTACCCAAAAAAGGTGGTGCTCCTAAATTCTCAGGAGTTGAACCCGAGAAAGAAGATGTTA
Source organism: Picea mariana (assembly GCA_032191745.1). Classification (NCBI taxonomy): domain Eukaryota; kingdom Viridiplantae; phylum Streptophyta; class Pinopsida; order Pinales; family Pinaceae; genus Picea; species Picea mariana. The sequence continues at coordinate 8,902 of JASDQU011505000.1, read as the reverse complement.
TGAGAACATCAGAGGACAAAGACAAATGAATGTCTAGAGCACAACGAGTTTGTTTTGGTAACTTACTATTTCACCTTCTCTGGAATTTATTTCTATGTTCATTTCTGTGTTCAAGAAGCTCTTCTTTTTGTGCCTTTTTCTCTTTATCATTAGTTAATAATGATTTAGCAAACAAAATTGTAAAAGCATGTCTAAGCATGTTTTGTCGCAATGGGTGGGCAAGATCCAACCATGAGGATATTGATATTGAACATATACATAGAAAGAACTAGTTACAGATATATGCATAAAAGAAGTCTCGTAGTCCCATCAGACCATTCAACATATAGAAACAAATGTTTTCTACAACACAAGGTAAAGGTGTTGAGCCCTGACCTGGATTTTTTTTTCATAGATCCAAGTCCAGTGGAAGCAACATCCTCCCAAGCAGAACTAGTAGCATTACGCACTCCTTTTGTTCACCCTGATTGTGAAATCTAGCCTGCTCGGTCTTGTGGTTGAATGTTCTGATAGATTTATAAACTGCATATTCTCTAATGCATATGGTTTGTTTCTTGTAGCACCTACAGGCATGCGTGAGTCGTCTATCCTTCCATCGAAGAGTGGCTTGTAGCCATTGTTGTCAAGGCAGTTCAAAAGAACCAGGAGACGAGAGTTGTGACTGGATAAGCCCACAACATTCCCAAACTTATATGCCCTTTTGGAGAGTCTAGTATAATCATGAGCACTCAGCATTTAGACCATGTTGTTTTTGTGGACAAAGGAAACATGAGGATGACGTTCAAGAGAGGTGTGACAGATGGTGGCAACCCCTCTTTATTAAAAGCGATTCCCTCTGATAAATCTGAAGTCCACTGGATAAAGACAATCTCCAATAATATATCTTGGAAAACACAATACCCTCCAACCAGAATCCATAAAGGTTGCTTCCGGCCTATCTGCCCTGCCACACCTTGGCAAGAGTTTGACAGGTTAAATCTCAAAATTAATATTGGAAATGTTGGCTTATACATATTTACAATGGAGTATGTAAATGTAACTAGATTTTCTTCATAAAAAATTTCAAATATGAGTCGAGTTCTTCTGATCCAAAATATGAACATGATAAATTATACATTTAAAATCTCTACCCCATCCAAATCCTAAATATTCGACTAAAGCTCCAAATCGATAAAAAATTTATGTCTTTGTGAAATTTCAACAATTTAAAAAAGCTTATTAAACAAAAATTTGACGGTGCCTATCTGCAACGACATCAAGATACGAAGGGCACATTGACATCAAGTCTGAAATGCAGCGGAGACATTGAATATATAAACTTGTAGTTTTGGTCTTACACATAACCACGTTCTCTTCTGCCCGCCCAATAGCATAAACAAACTAGAAAAAAAACACACATTATAATGCTCATATAATCAATCTCAATTCACACAAACAAATCCGGATGAATCTGAAAGAGGGAAAGAACCATCGATTCTCCACGCAGAAAGCCTCCTTGAAGTATTGTTTGACAAATCTGCATACTAACAAAGATACAGATCAAAACATAAATTTCTATAGAATTTGAAGCCATTCCTTTGAATGGCCCTACGAATTATGATCGATCACACTCTGAAACGTTACATGAGGTAGTGAATCCCATGAATTATATGCCACTTAAATGAGATATACCTACAAATGAAGAAGACGAGCTACAAGAAGCCAAACTGAAGAAAGACATGTTCAACCCCAAACTAGCATTATTACTTATGCTAGCATAAAGACCACTGACATTGATCACATGGGTGGATGATGGCAGGAAAGAGGGATGGCTTATCCAAGAGAGGATCCAGAGGAGAATGATCCTCACAGCAGCGAACCCCGAGACAGTGTGAACGCCAGTGGAATTAACTCTTACTTCTAGAACAATTGACAGTTGGCATACAATACCTGGTTGAAATCAACGTGTGCCCCGTTCTCTGCCAGATGTTGTAGTCACTCCGTCTTCAACCCTCCCAATAATTCTTAATTGTCCCACTTGGGTGTTTCAAGTACATTTCAAATCTAAAAGGAATTAAGATGCAGTTGTGAGTGATGTTGATGGCAAACGACCGAGTACTCGCCAAGTGCTCTAATTATTGCCAGTAAAACCTCTAGTTTTCCATGTTTATATCAGTGAACATTGGATAAACAGTTCAATCTTCGCGTTTTAAGCAATCCACATCAACCTCACTTTTTGCTCAAAACTGTTTAGGTGAATGATATCCACATATTTGTCCCTGGATCTTTAGGTAAAATACAATAATAACATTTAATACTCTTGGTAATATGTATTTGTTCTGAAAAAAAAATTAAAATTTCTTGAATGTTGAAATGTATTAAAATAATTCATTTCCAAAATTCGGAAGAAAGCAGGGTATTTTATATATGTTTCAAGCAATACGATTAAGATTAATAGTGTTATTGTCAATCGAAATTATTTAATTAAGATCTGTGCTATATATTATATATGTTTAATACTCATATGGATGGTAGAAACCCATCCTTGAAAATTGCATTGAACTTGAGGAAATCAAAGCAGATAGAAGCATATTTATTTTAAAATTCCAATCACGATATAAATTGTCTAATAGCACTTAATACTGTAATATTGCATACTTTTGTTCGATAGTATATATCGAAGATGCTCTTAAATAATCGATTACATGGTGCATATTGTTTGTCTTCATTTAACAAATCTTTAGATGACTTGGAATTTATTACAACTAAATGTTGCTCTAGAGTGAAAGCCCCATTTCATTTTCTTTTTTATTTTATAGAGGGAAAAGGTAGTTTGGTTCCAATGCCTTTGTATAGGATTTATTCCTTTCTCCATGTAAGACTTTCGTGCTAATATTCTTTTCTCTTTTCCCTGTGTGATGCAAGGGAAGTAATGCCCAGGTAATAGGTCATGTTTGCATACACACGTGATGCACTTTACTAGAAATGCTTGTTTTGATGGTGATAGGATGAATGAATGTTAATTTATTTATAGAATATAAATTAAATGATTTGGGGAAGAGAGTACATGATGAAACAGGGATAACACGAATCTTTATTTCTAGACGTGGTTGGTTTATGAAAATTAGCAAAATGAATTTGACTTGTGAATGTTATCACGTCCTCTTTTGGATGCATATTTAAAATCATTCCAACTGCTATAGAACTTCTTCAATAAAAGGTTCTATCCAGTTTTTAAAATAATATTATTAGCTTAAGTATGAAATTTTAAATAACTATATACTCAGCTATAAAAATAATATTATTATTTTAAGTATGAACAACTCATGAGGTGTTTTGTACAATTTACTATAAAATAGAATGTAGTAGAAAATGTGATTATAAATTTATACAACTAATAAAAGAAAGTTAGAATAAAAAAAAATACAATTCAGTTGGTTTTAGAAAACGATTAAAATGAGATATTTTCGTCAAATAATAAATGGAGGATTATTTTTAAGTAGATTCTTGTTTTCCCTATAATTATATTTAAGTCTTTTATTTGAATCGAGTTAACGATTCCAAATTTCAATGTTCCATCTTCGACGAAACGTATAATCTATAACACGAAAATGCTTAATAATGAATCCTTCGTAATGTGATCGACGCTTCACATACTCCATCTATTATTTCATTGCGTCACATACTCACTCGTTTAAATTTGTTTATGATACCTAACTTTTATATCAAATCAAGAAGCAGGGACTATGCATCTTTGATGCTATCTCACTTGTTACTTTAGCTTCGTCGTACTTTTTATGAAAAAACAACCTTTGGTTGGATTCCCATATATTAAAGTAACAACAACCTCATATCTAAAATTACATTGTCTAATCTTCTCCGTAATAAGCAACATAATGATTTGTATATTTTGGTCTTTTTTTAATCTTTGTTGATGAGAGAACTGTAATAAGATGAGAAATGCTACCTGATTTTGGGGCCATGGGTTGAACTAAGTTTATTTATCGAATCAATTGTATAAAGTACAAAGGAGTTATAAAACTTTCTCCGTAATAAGCAGCATAATGATTGATATATTTTTGTCTTTTTTTTTTCTTTTATCTTTGTTGATGAGAGAATTGCAATAAGAGTGAGAAATGCTACCTGATTTTGGGGCCATGGGTTGAACTAAGTTTTTTTATCAAATCAATTGTATAAAGTACAAAAGAGTTATAAAACTTTCAGTAGAAAATTAAACAAAACTAGAATGATTAGTGAGTATTGGACTAAAATCAGAGATATATGTGTGCAATGTTAATTATATGAAAATGAAAATGCAGAAGTAAAGGTTAGGTGAAACTAGTGTAACCTCCTAGCAGTATGGTAAATAATATTTGTTGTCACCAACCCCTTTCTTAAAAAAATGGGATCCCTTGTTTGTGAAACAAACTAATTCTATGGAAATTGTCCACTATTGATGTTCATGGTAGAAATTTTATCTTACAACCAACAAAAGTTTTCAAACGATGTAGTAGTTTTGAATAATAAAGAAATAAACTAAAAGCATTAATGGATTGTCACAAAACTTGAACTCCTTGATAATTAGGTGAAACTAGTGTAACCTCCTAGGAGAATGGTAAATAATATTTGTTGTCACCAACCCCTTTCTTAAAAAAATGGGATCCCTTGTTTGTGAAACAAACTAATTCTATGGAAATTGTCCACTATTGATGTTCATGGTAGAAATTTTATCTTACAACCAACAAAAGTTTTCAAACGATGTAGTAGTTTTGAATAATAAAGAAATAAACTAAAAGCATTAATGGATTGTCACAAAACTTGAACTCCTTGATAATTAGAGACAATGGGTTTATTTTAGTGAAAGGAGCGATAATCTAATCTTAGTTTCTCCGAAATTTAATCAACAATATACAATCACAATTTTTTTCATCTATGAACTTGTATACATGAAATTTGTCAAAGAATTTCATTAAAGAAAATCAACAAGCTTGGGTTGCTAAAATAATCATAGGATAGAATACCACCTACCAAGATTATCGGCATGATATACAAACCCATTGTTTGTTTTAAATCTAAGCAATATAACCCACATGAATAGACCCCATAATTGCCAATAATAATGGTTACATGAGTCATGTGATCAAGTTTCTATTTATGTTCACTCAATTATATGGGCATGGCTGTAGATATTTTCCCAAGAAAAGTAGGATAACTTTAGAACGTTGTCACCATTTTTTAATAGCTTCCTATTGAAAAGAGGGAAAATGGAGGGGATTTTATTATGGTAGATTGTAATTAGAATTACAAAAAAGAATGGTTGTGGGACATTTATGTACATGGTCTACCTTTAAGGAGATATAAACCAAAAATAGAAGCAATTCATTATGGGTTGTTGGTAGAGGGGGTCCAATAGACAAAAGAGCTACAAGAGGTTAAAGCCAGATTGGATGGGTTCTTTGAAAATATGTAGATGACTCATTCACTAGCAACTCATCCCAATGTGTAAAATTGGAGTGCGTAGTGATTGGTTCAAATCATCTTCCTATCTTGACACATATGGTGCTTGGAATAGATTCTAGGTTTGTGAGTAAGAGTCCACATGGGATTAATCAACAAAACATTTTGAAACAAAAATTGGGCTTCTCCAAATTCTCCGCAAATGCCTTCTTCAATGCTCCTTTAAACTTACCCCAAATCCCACTAAAATCCCTCAAAATTACCCTAAAAACCTTCTCCTCGACCAAAATTAGAGAGAAAACTAAAATTTCTCTCCCTAATCCACAATTGCAACTCTCAAGCATTGCCTCTCAAATTGACCCCTTCCCACCAAAGCCTCAAAATCTCTATATTTGGTGCAAAAATCGAACTTTCTTCCATATTGTTTCATAAGTTCAAGGTTTCATGGTTCACGGTTCATGGTTCTTGGTTTCATGGTTCACGGTTCATGGTTCTTGGTTTCATGGTTCATGGTTTCAAGTAAGTCGTCACTTACAAATGAAAATATCATTTTATGTTTTTTTTTGGTTTTGTGTTGTTGCTTCTTTGATTTCTTTTATATATGTTACCATATAACTATCTGACACATATATTAACTATTAACTATACTTTTATATGTATTAACTATTTTTTAACTAGAATAGAAAATATATATTTTTCATATGAAAGGGGGTTACGCCAAGGCAAGAAATAGATATATTTATCAAACTCAAATAAGTCTCTATAATAGTGTTAATTTATAAACAAATTATATTGGCCTTTAAAATTGTTTCTAGACATGAATTCTAGGTAATTTCAGTGTAAATTGCTTGACAAACTGACCCAAAAAGCAGGGAATTCTAAAAAAACATTCACAACATTATGGATGGACACTGCCTTGAGCTTCCTACTCTGCTCATGAGTGAGGGGGGATTTTTTCCTCAATCTCCATAGGATATTTTTTCTAACAGAGCATCTCCTCCTCCCTCGTTCTGATTGGACAAGAGTTTCCATAAACTAAGTTGTTGGAGGTTAGAGAGAGTGTTCTAATCACAAGGTCACAACTAATGTGCATATCTTGATACATTTTTCTTCCAGGGAGTTAATCATTTGCTTTTGTAGCATGGATGAGAGTCATGTTGTTGGAATTTTGTATGGCACTGGTCTACTCCAGATTTGAAAGTTTTGAGGAAATTAGCATAAGATATATGTTGTTTGATTGAGTGACTTCTTCATCCCTGCACAAAATTATTCGTACCTCTTTTATTTTTGGGTTATCCATAAAATCAAGAGGAATTTCATTCACAATGATATTGAAACTATACCCAATTACCCCCCAACAACGAACCCAAGAATCATCCCCTTGATAGATTAAGAAAAACAATTAGTATTTGAGCCCAGTGCTCTTCCATATAACATGCAAATTCACTAGAGAAACATGAATTGAGAATAGAGACCGAGGAAAAAGGGTTTGTCGGGTTGAGTGGAAGGAAATTATACACAGTGAGAAAGGATAGAATGAAACCACCTCCCTCGGACTCCATTGTGCTTTTTCAATGCTCCTGCATTAGGCCTCCACTCCTAGACCCTGAACAAGCACACTACCTTTATTACCCACCTCCAATATGTAGGTTGAACCACTATATGACCAAAAGAAAAGGAGAATGGTCCCATATGTCACTGGTATACAAACTCAAGGGCATTAAATTTCCCAAGTCCATAAATTGATTAAGCATATGTGAGAACTTTGGAGGCCACATGTCATTCATTTGAGCATGACCTCCAACTATTTTTGCGGTATCAATGCTAATTGGGATGTGTGCCATTGTTGGATAAGGTATATGAGAGGTGCTTGGAAACCTATTTTTAAACAAGGAACCTTGTCTTAGTGAAGTTTCCACCTTAGCCTAGTAATCGACTTTGGCATTGAGTTATTTTTTGATGTGATAGAAGAAATTTTGGTTGAAGTTTGTTGTAAGTCTCCTAATACTTCGAACTAGAGAATTTAGTTTTCTCCCTTAAGGATTGCCTTGTTCCTTAACAACTCTAAAAACTAGCAATGAATTATGAGTCTCCAAACACTATCAATCTGATTCCTTCATCCTTGACAATGAAGAGGCCGCACCATAAGGAGTAGGCTTCCACAAGATTGTTAGATACATTCCCACGCCCCAAAAGATAATTTATTATTTGATTTCCTCTAGGATCATGAATAGTCCCCTCCACACACACACACACACACACACAC
>JASDQU011504997.1:24327-39181 GCA_032191745.1 Picea mariana | reverse complement strand
TGTTCTTGACAGATTTTTGTGGACAACCATTGATAGTTTTCAATGGTTGTTAGTGGGCAGATTTTTGTAGAGTATAGTTGAGCAGTTGTGTTAGTTTTTTGTCAGTCTCTTTTCACACCTATGGGGTAGGAGTAAGGATGATTTGACTCGACCTCTTTTCACACCTATATTGCTAGGAGTGAGGTCAGAGTTCACTTGGCTCTTTTCACACATGTGTTGATAGGAGTGAGACAACGTTCCTTCACAGTTTGAGCATCAATTAGAGTGTAGTTTGGCAGACATGTTAGCATCTCAGATGCATGTTGAGGATAGGCTAGCTGGGGCTAGAAATTGGTTTCCTTGAAAGGCGAGGATGGTCTTTGTCTTAGAGGACCTCGAAGGATGGGACATAGTTGAGGCAACTGTTCCAGTCATTCCTGTTACTTCTCCCATCTTGGTGGCAGAGTTCAGGAAGAGGAACAACAAGGCAAAGAGGACCATTTGTGATGTAGTATGATATCATATCATTCCCCATTTGACTGGGAATGACTATGCATATGAGATGTGGGCATCTCTATGCAAGTTGCATGAGATATCTAATGAGAATCATAATATGGTTCTTCATGACCGACTTAGGGGCATTCACATGCTCAAGGATGAGTCAGTGACTTCATTCCTTGGTCACTACACCCATATCAGAGAGGATCTTGGACCCATCAAAGAGGTGGTGGACCCTAACTCTTTGGTGAGGCAAGCTATGAATAACTTCACCAAATCTTGGGGTCCATTCATTCATGACATTGTTTCCAAGGAGGTCATGCCTACATGGGGGAGGATGTGGGATGACTTTGTCTAGGAGGAGACTAGACTTGTAGTAGAGGCCTCTGGACAACGATAGCATCAACAACAATAGTCAGGTTAGGGTGATGAGGATATTTCTCTTTGGACAAAGGGAAAGAATAAGGTTGACCTTGGGGGTCGGCAGAGTCCCAAGTTTGGGGCCCCACCACAGGGGAGCGGAGGAGAGAACAACAATGGTCAGAAGAGAGACATGAGCAAAGTGAAGTGCTTTTTGTTATCACACTAATTTGCCTTGGTTCTTTAGCCTTTAGTTTTATTTTTTCTTAAGCCCTTAGATTTTAATTTTTACTTGTCCCCTTTAAAAGTGTTTTTGTTTAGGTCCCCTTGATAAATAAAATTTTAAGTCATGACTTATGTTTTGATCCTCACACAATTTTTTGACTTAGGACCGTTTTTTCATGACTAATTTTTTGATTCCCTTCATGACTTGACACGATTGACTCACCCCATGATCAACTTGATTTGACATGCCATATTCCTCACTCATGCCCTTGTAGCCTTGCCTTGCTATCCCCTTTGTCCTTTTTTTACTATCCAATCATTTTTTGAAATGGAGCATTGCCAACTCATTAGGAGTTTCCGTAGTGCACTCCCTATCCATCATAGTCTACCATGATTTGTGGTTACGATGCTGATGTCATATCTTCCTTGTTTTCAGTGCCAGGGGTGGTTAAAATATTCTTTCAAGATTTCATATTTATGAGCTCTGATAACTGTTTTTGAATTTTGAAAGACTCAAACTGTTGTGCTGCACAAACTACCAGTTCTGCCCAGTTGGCAACAACGCTACCAGATCTGATGCTGAGGTGGAGTCTGAGGCCGAATTGCTCGTGACTCTTTCCTGATATTTTGCTGAGGCATTGAATTGTATTTATTCCACATGTATTCCACTTTTTTCCTCCTTTGCATATCAATTTCAAGGAGAATTAACACTCAAAATTTTTGTAATTATCGCACCTGCATAGCTGGAGGAGATCTTTCCTCACACCATCCTATCCGTTTTTTTTTTCCTCCATTCAAACCTGCAGATCTCACCACCTGTCTATTGATTTTGATACATCTTCCCACCATTTACACTGATCTCATAGTATCCTAGCATGCCTTATCCTCTGCATGCACGGTGTGCTACCTAGAGATGTTACTCAAACTACACTGTTTCTCCCCTGCCTCCTCTGACAGTTTAGTCGAGCTGTTTCAACCCATTTTTCAAAGACCATTACAGGGTATCCCTTCATCATATATTTTTCTCAGTGTTCATACCTGCACGCATTCAAGGGAGGGATTTTTACAACCAGTTTTAGCTAGGTAGCAACCAGTCTGGATTAAGGGAAATTCTTGTAAAGGGGCAACCTTGTCCACTTGATCTTTGACTCTTTAATTCTCTTGTTATCACCACTCCATAGCCCTAAAATCTATTATCCTAAACTATGGAGACTCCTTAGAATAACAAGTCAAACAAGGGAGGTAATTTGGTTAGAACTGAGCCTGTGGACATGCATCTATTCGAGGCATATCCCATGACCAGAGAAGTTTTTCAAAGGGTGGGATGCATTTCTTTATGCCAAAATATGAAAAAAGGTCATCCTGAGGTGACAAGGAAGTTTGCCTTACATTTTGATGGCCTGAAAACCAAGGTAGGGGACCTAGAATTTGAGGTGTCTGAGACCTCTATTTCAGCTACTACAGGAATCCCTATCACTGGTGAGAGTTGGTTTAAATCCATGGCCTTAGATGTAGCCTATGCCAAAGATTTCCTCAAGCCTGAATATCAAGTTGATAATCTTTCTAAAGGTGTGCCAAGAAATCATCTGATTGAACAATTTGATAAAATATTGAGGATCATTTAGAGGTACTTTACATGTGAAGGGAGGTTTAATACACTATACCAATACCATATAAAGCTTTTGCTACATTTTACTGGTGAAATGGAAATGAACATTCCCTACTATTTGCTAAGGAGCATAGGAAAGATGTCAGACATGGTTCAATCCAAGTCTAAGGCTATGGATACTAGCATATTTCATTCAGGGTTGATTAGAATGTTGGTTTCTGAAGAGCTGGGTAAGAAGGATATCTCATGGGAACATTTCATTATTGCTTCTCACATGAAGTTGGATATAGAAGCTACTCCTCATTTGCAGATAGAAAGCCCTTTACCATCCACCGGTGCTACTAAAGTAGGTACTAGCAAGAAGAGAAAGAGTAGAGTTCCTGTTCAATATCAAGAGGACATCAAAGAGGTTGCAAGAACTGAGGAGGAGGCTTATCATTCTCCATAGAGAGACATTTCACCCCCTCCTCCACCAGAGTTAGAAGAAGCCCCTTATTCTACCAAAACTACAACCAAGAAAGGGAAGAAGCTACACTTCTCCTCATCTCCTTCAATAACCAACATCAAGGTCAGAAGGCCTTTCACAAGATCATCATCTCTTAAAGAGGCTGTTGAAGAACAAGCCCTACCAAAAGTCTCTATCCTTAATAAGAAGAAATATAAGAGCCAAGGCATTGAAAATCCTATGGAGAAGAAAGAAGAAATCCCTGTACAAAAGAAGAAAGATAAGGGCTAAGGCATTGAAAATCCCATGGATAAGAAAGAAGAAATCCCTATACAAAAGAAGAAAGATAAAGGCAAAGGCATCAAGAAACCTTTTGAGATAGACACAGTAATTCCTATGCAGCAGGAAGAGGAAACCATGAAAAAGCCTGCTGAGATTGTTCGCATCTCTACTCCACCTAGTAGTTAGATGTTCAAAATATTAATCAGGCAACTCAGGGATACTAGGAAGGAGGTGACTCATTTGAAAGCAGAAGCCATGTTTGATAGGCCTAAGATGAAATAACTCATGGATGGCTACAACCATACTCTTGATCTAGCAAGGTTTGCAGCAAGACAACCTCTCCATAAGCAGCTCAAAAACCTTTATAGGCAGAACAAAGAATTTCAGTCTCAGAACAAAAAGCTCAAAGAAAAGATGCAACATTTCTAAGACGAGATGGCTCAAAGAAACTTGGAGGTGTTGATTGAAGTTGCTATTGAACAAGAGAAGCCAGCAGCCAAAAAAAGCATAGTTTCAGTGAAGAAGCCTACTATTGCTAAAGGGAAGCATGCTGTTTTTCCAAAGGGAGGTCCTCCTTCCATAAGAAGGAGTGACAGGTTGATGAAGTATTTGCTGAGAGGTGAATTTAATTTTTGAGGATGGCCCCTTTTTGCAAGAATATGTAATTAAGGAAATACTTACTTTGCCACCTATACAGGATATATCGGCTTATAAATGCATACTATTCAGAGTTTTGGTGATCTGCAAAGAGTTGATCTTTTTGACACTAGTAGCATAGACATTCCATAGCACTTTAGCGCTACGAAATTGTCTAAAATTCAAAGTTCTATCTGTATGATTTCTATAATGCTACCTAATTTCCTAAAAATGATGTAGCGATGGCGCTACTAACTATCTGGGGGTGCTACCAAAAATATCATCATTGAAAGGATGGTGATGCGAAGTCAGTAGGGCACTACCAAATTGCAAGAAGACGCACAAAATGGCGCTACCAAAATTTTGGCAGAGACCAAATTCTACACATAGGCACATAGGTTCGCGCTACTAAAATTTTGGTAGCTACCAAATTATACACAGAGGTATACATGGCTTGGCGCTACCCATTCAACATGCCTATTTTGGAGGCCGCGCTACGTAAGCTCACTACCAAATGACGCTACCAACAGGTACCAGGATTATAGGGGGCCCGAATTATCATCTTAGTGAATGGATGATGATGTGGAAGATAGACAAAGATAGCAGCTGGTAGCATGATGACAGTTACAAACATCTAAAGGACACTTGGCACATATGGAGATGCACATCAACAAAAGATCAAGTCAGTTTGAAGTTGGCTGGATCAGTGGCCAACATTTTCCCTTTTTTATAACACAGTTGTAGTTTAAGCTGTTAGATGAAATAACTACTAGGAGATTTTCATGGGAGGAAGGCTAGCTCGCACCTCCAACTGTTTCCTCTCTTTTTTGTTATAAATAGATAGATGAAATGCTTCAGTAGGTTCGAATGGTTGATCTAGGCTCCCTTATATTGTAATATTTTGATAAAGTTACTGTGAACTGGTTATGTACTTGATTTGAGACATCTTAATTAATAGAAATCAGCTTCTTATTCCAGCTTATTTTCTTTTGATGCTGAAGTGTTCATGCTTGAATGATTCACATGAATTGTTGTGGTGATATTATGATGTATGTTTGATTATAATATTATTATGATGTTTCTTTACTGTCCTTAAACTTTGTACTCAAGAATATCTTGTGTTAGAGTTATTCTTCCTTAGATTGTCTACAGACCTGATGTTTACAACAACCTCTACATTCCTCTCACTGAAGACTTCCCTCTGTTCACATTTACTCCCACTTACTGATTGAAGTTAGTCAAGAGCTTGATTTCTCGTGCATGCTAGCCAGATTTATGAGTTAGAACATTATCATCTTGAGTCTTATCCATTTGACCCCTTAAAAACTCTTTTACAATTACATATAACTTGATGAGCACTGGGCTGGCCTTCCTTGCAATATGAAGGTGATTCCTAGTGCTAACACTTTGTTTGTAAGAATATGGGGCACTATGTTGGAAAATTTCCCAACCAAAAGAAGAAGAAGGGTGGTACCATAGATACAATAGAGGAGGCAGAGTTTCAAACTTAGTTTCAGAGAGAGCGTGCTTTCCTCATATGTGGCACTTCAGTTGAGATGACACCTAGTATCTGGTATATTAACAGTGGGGATTCGAGCCATATGACTGGAGTTAGAGAGAATTTGATTGATCTCAGAGACACCGAGGTCAGGATGGAAATTTATCTTGGAGATGACACCTTGGTTAGAGTTGTTGGGATTGGCACAATTACCTTTCAGAGAGATAGCATGCCACCTATATCATTAAGGGACGTTCTCTATGTCCCTGGGATGAAGAATAATTTGATTTGAGTTTCTACCCTACAGGATAGAGGTCTTGAGGTGACTTTCATAAGCACCGAGGTACTCATTCATCCTAAGGGGTCTTCGATTTCCTTAGGACAAGTGATTGGAGTGAGGGATGGGAAACTATTCAGATTGATTTTTCAGCCTCTTCATGCATTGGCAGTGAGTAGCGATAACAACAGGCATACATGTGAGTTATGGCATCATAGGATGGACCACCTACATCATGGAGCTCTCAGAGGATTGAGAGAGGTTGTGACCAGAGTGCCATAGATCAGTACAAAGAATCAGGATGTTTGCAGAGGGTGTGCGATTGGTAAGTTTACCAAGGCCTCGTTCCCCAACAGTGACACCAAGTCAGCTGGGATATTGGATTTAGTACACACAGACGTGTGTGGGCCCATGACTTGGAAGTCCTTGAGTGGTTATGAGTACTATCTCACATTCATTGATGTTTACTCAAGGAAGACTTGGATCTATTTCTTGAAGGCCAAGAGTGAGGTCTTCAAACAGTTCCAAGAGTTCAAAGCTCTTGTGGAGAACCAATCTTGAAAGAGGATCAAATTCTTGCAGTTGGATAACGAGGGTGAGTATTCCTCCAGAAAGGCCATAGACTTCTGTGCCCAACATGGCATTAGAAGACAAATGACTGTACCATACAACCCCCAACATAATGGGGTTGCCGAGAGGAAGAATTGGGCTATCACCGGTGCAACGAGATCCATGCTGCATGATCAGAGTTTTCCTTTGTACTTATGGGAAAAGGTGAGTGCTACTGTAGTTTACCTACAAAACAGGATCCCCCACAGGATATTGGGGAAGACGAATCCTAAGGAGGCCTTCACTAGTAGGAGGCTCGATGTCGAGAACATCAAGATCTTTGGGTGATTGACCATTTCTCATGTCCCTTCGGAGAGGAGAACAAAGCTAGACCCCACAACCCGATAGGAGATTCTAGTTGAATACTCATAGGTGTCCAAAGCCTATCACATCTACATTCTGCCACTTAGGAGAGTGGTGGTGAGAAAAGATGTCATATTTGAGGAGGATATGGATTTTTAGAGATATCTTGAGTCAAGAGTTAGATTTGAGGATGATGCAGAGGCACCAATTGATGTCTTAGAGGGAGCACAACCTTAGGTTTCTGGTACACTAGTATTAGGGGTGACAGGGTCACCATGCACAACTTCAGGGTCACAGTCAGTGCATTTTCAGTCAGAGGGGGCAGAGGCTTCAGGTTCTCAGAGTATTGAAACGAGTCTTGAGGCAGTCACACTTGGGTAGAGAGACCTTACTTCTCCATTGACCACTTCAGAGAAGAGGATACCTAGATGGTCTTAGGAGACCCTAGAGGAGGCCAAAGAGAATTTAGGGGAGCCCAAGAGCTAGATCAAAGAGGGTATACCTCGAGTCATATTTGGAGCATATTTGGCACTAGTGACGAGTATCAGAGATACTGAGCCACATACATTTGTGCAGGTAGTGGACCAACAGGTTTGGAGAGAGGCCATGGTAGAGGATTATGACTCCATTGTGCACAATGATGTTTGGGAGGTGGTTCAGAGGCCAGTGGGGAAGTCGGTTGTGAATTCCAGGTGGTTGTATAAAACCAAGTATGCTGCAAATGGCAGCATAGAGAAACACAAGGCCCATTTTGTGGCGTGAGGCTTCTCTCGGATAGAGGGAGTTGACTATGATGAGACATTTGCACCAGTTGGGAGATACACCTTCATCAGGAGTATCATTGCCATAGCAGCAGAGATGGGTTAGAGAAATCACCAGATGGATGTGAAAACCGCATTTCTGAATGACTTTATTGATGAGGAGGTGTACATTGAGAAACCACAGGGGTTTGAGATGAGTGATAGGGAGACTCACATGTGTCTTTTGAGAAAGCAACTTTATGGTCTGAAGCAAGCTCCCCGATCTTGGTATTCACGTATTGACACATACTTGCTTCAGATGGGATTCGAGAAGAGCGATACTGATCCTAACCTCTATTACATCATTAGAGGTGAGGACATGCTCATTCTCATTTTATATGTGGATGATTTTTTCATCACTGGAGTTGAGGATCTCATAGCTAAGTGCAACCTGGGACTTGCATCAGAGTTTGATATGAGTGATATTGCATTGATGCACTACTTTTTGGGTATGGAGGTATGGCAGGAGGAGGGTCACATATTTCTCAGGTAGGGGAAGTATGCAACATATATTTTGAGAATATTTCAGATGGAGGACTGCAGACCCATGTCTACACCCATGATTACCAACTGGAAGAAGCTTAGTGCTTTAGATAAGCAGTTGGTAGATGCCATAGTTTACAGGCAGTTGATCGGTTCACTCATGTATCTAGTTAACACCAGACTAGATTTTTGTTTTGCCGTGAACACTCTCAACTAGTATATGGTAGAGCCGAGGAGTGTTCACATGATTGGGGAAAAACACGTTTTGAGGTACATTGCTGTGACAATTGATTATGGCCTAGGCTATATCAAAGGTGATGGAGTTAGTTTGGTTGGCTACAAATACTCAGACTGGGCAAGATGTGCTACTGACAGAAAAAGAACCTCAGGGTGCTGCTTTGGTTTGGGGTCAGGACTTGTTTCCTGGTTCAGCCGGAAGCAGAAGTCAGTTGCTTTGAGTTTGACTGAGGTAGAGTACATGTCAACTAGTCAGGCATGTTGCGAGGCCATTTGGCTTTGTAATATGTTAGTTGGATTATTTGGTCAGGAGATGCCACCGACCGTCATACACTGTGATAATCAGAGTTGCATTAAACTCTCTGAGAATCTAGTTTTCCATGACTGGTTGAAGCATATTGAGATCAAGTATCACTTCATCCATGATTGGGTTCATAGAGGTGCAGTTCAATTTCAGTACATATCAACTGATGAGAAGTTTGCATATATACTCACCAAGGCCCTACCAAGGGGAAAACATGTCTACTTTAGAGACAATATGGGATTGGTGAGGAACACCTTCGTCGGTAAGAGGGAGTGTTGAGATTATGTACCTTGGGAGGTGTTCCCCATGTGTTTTTTAGCTCCTAAACACATGTGGGAAGTACTATGTACTTTGTGCCTTGTACTTTATGTCTAATTTCACTTTGACTTAGGAAATTTAATTCAAAAGTGAAATTTTTTCAATTATGCCTAAAATGACTATTAATTCACTTTGTGGGTGAATTATAGACATAACGTGAACTTAGGGAACTTAACCCAAAGTGGGTTTTTGAGTGAGGTTATTTTGGAGAGATCTCAACCTTTGATTAGATGGGAGATGGGATGATCTCTGCCATCCATATCTTAGGTTTCCTGATGGAGGTTCAAGATGGGCGCAAAGGGAAAATGAGAGATCATTCACTCATTTTCTCACTTGGAGATTTTGAGAGAGATATTGGAGATGAGGTTTGGTGCATTAGGCGAGGGTAGATTGGGTGGGTGCTTTCATGGAGAGAGCCATCAGGCTTGGAGCGTTGTTTATTTTTTGAGGAGCTTCCAGTGTTGAGGAGGGTGCACTTGTTGAGGAGGGTGCATCAACAGTGGGGAGGTATTACACTTGTTAGATTGCAGTGGGATCAGTTTCAGAGGGAGGCCACACACCAATATCAGATTACTCTGGAGGGGTTTTCCATTCATAGCTCACAATTTGCATCTAGATTAGATTCAGTGGATTTGGGAGCATTTATGAGGGGCACACCTTCCTAGGGCGCACCTACTTCACTTGGAATTGTGTTTAAGATTGGATCAAGCTTCTATTGTATCAGGTTCATCTATATTTTTACTTGCTGTATTCCACCATCTATTCTCCTCATATATAGACATATATTCCAAAATAGTTTCCTCGGGGGGGTTTTATCCATGGTCATGTTGAACAAAAATACATGTGTACATTTTCATGTGTTAGTGTTTTAGATATTCTTATTTTCAACTGTAAATATCTCTAGGTGTGTTACATTTATTTTGGTATGCATGTGCTAACCCTTGGTGACTAAAACTACATGCTAGAGCACCTAAATTGCAAATGTAATCGTAACAAATCAAAAAAAAATTCATGAACTATTGGCTGTCCTAAAACAACAACAAAACCTTCATTGATAGTTGAAACTTAGAGCCAACCTGAGGTTAAAGACATACCCATTTGGCATCTTGATAGGACATGGGAAATCTTCAATAACTCCTCAACCGTGAGGAACCACATGGCATACAACCTATAACCGGAAACAACATGACGAGTACTATCCATATATGAATGTATTAATTGCATTTACACTGTTGTTCATGTCCTCTCCTTGATCAAATTCGGGTTCCATAACCACACCTTTGGGGGTTCTTGTATACTTCTTCAAATGCACCCATCACACGTGTTGACATCAACCACTCTTGTTGACATCAATGACAACTAACTTACCATAAATATCGATCATAACTCTGGGGTATCTCGAACACTCGAACAATTGACATCAATGACAACCAACTATCCAACAATATATATATATATATATGTATGTATGTATGTATGTATTTTTTTTTCCAAGTTATAAAGTTCAGAGAAAACCCTAATTACTTCTTCTCATTTGGAGAATGGTACCTAGAGTAAATATTGTTAGAAAAACAAGACCATGGAGAAATAAAATAAAATAAATGCAGAAACAAAACACAGAAGATACACAATACAATAGAGACACAGATTTACGTGGTTCACCCAGTGTGGGCTACATCCACTAGAGAAATTGCAAGGTCCTTCCTTTATTATTATCCAACATATGAAGGGATACAACCTACAACAAACTCGCTGTAACTTCCTCTTCTTTCTCTCACAGTCTCCTATCTCAGAAAATAATATTTGCCATCAACCATAGCCACAATACATTTCCCTCTTAAAAGAGGGTTGCCTTCTAGGGAAAAAAACCCTAACATAATCTTTATCATTAGANGGAAAAAAAACCCTAACATAATCTTTATCATTAGATCTGTGACCTTATAATGAACGGTCCAGATTTACAATGAAATTACAATATACATTTACAAGGCAATTTTTCCTTCGGGGGATGCTGCCCCTGAACCCTCACTGGGGGCCCACTTTCCCCTAGACCCCCCAGCCGGGGGGATAGCCCCCCTGGACCCCGCAGAGGGGGTACCCCCCCTCTGCACTCTCCTGTGTGGAAGAGTGTAAATACTTCTGGGGTGTAAATACTTCATGGGGTATAAACACGGTTGGAAGTAAAAGACCTCTGAATCAGGAAGATAATCAGGCTCCACAACCAACAAATATTAGAATCTTTAAGGCACAAGATTGGTCAACAACAGGGCTCAAATACATGACAAAAATATATTCATTATGAGCTCAACATGTCACTTGTAGGAATTGAACCTGGGTGGGGAGGATAACAATCATTCCTCCCAATCACCTGAACTAAACCTAATTGACACACATACCCATACAACATACATTCTATTTAAGCTCGACCCATATCCTCCATCATAAATAGGGTTGAGCCTTCACTTGGATCTCAATCAAATGTAAATAAGACCACCACACATATGCACAATTAAGAAAATCCAAACACTATAAGGAAAAGAACCTCTAACAGAGGTTTTTGCGGATGCCCCTATAAAAATATCCCAAAAATCCATTTATAGCGGATTGATACTAGCGGATGATACTAGTGGAGGTGAGCAGTCGAAGGTTTTAGTAGATGTTTTTACACCGATGATTTTATAAGTACACAATGCACCGATGGATTTTCTACAATAGGCGCATTAGTGCCCTCAAAACTAGTGCATCGTAGCAGGGTTATTTCAAATAAAAAACAATATTATCTGGTGCGCTACGAAAATAAGGATGCAACGAGAAATAATGATGCACTGTAATAACATTCTTTTAAAAATACATGGTGCACAACGAAACACTGGAAGAACTGGTGCACTATTAGTAGAGCACACCGTCATATGGTTAAATAAAAAAACATTTACACAACAATGTAGGATTGTGTCAAAAAAAAATACTAGTGCTCTCCATTGTATCATGCGCACTAGTGCTCCAATATGGAGCACCATGTTAGGGTTAATTTCCAAATTTAGGCGGTGCGCTCTGTAAAACCAAGCGCACTAGGGTGTTTATTATTATACTGCACCATGTCATGCTTAAACAAGAATTTTCGCACTATTGTAGTTTTTCAAAAAGATAAGAGGCAGTGCGCTATGGAGTCGTATACGCACTGGTGCACATAGAAAAACATGCGCACCGTTCTAGGGCTATTTCTTTTTTAGATATATATAACCGGTGTGCTCATTAAACATGTATGAGCCAATGTGGTTGTGAATTGGGTGCACTGGAACAAGGTTTTATTAAAAAACATTACTGACGGTAAAAATCAATTTTACCATTTTCAGTGCCGTAGAGCTCAAAAGCATTGGTGCAACCTTTTCCTATCTAAAGCGCCCTTCCATCGGTGCTTTCCTTGTTTGCGTTCCTTTCATCTGTTGATGGGTGCGTGAATTTCAAATTTTTCTAAACGGTGGGAAAATTTAGTGTTTTTGAGTATGTCGCAACCATGCCTCCTTGACGAAAAAATGTCCAGGTAATTGATCCAGGTGGATATTGGTGGCCACCCACCTATTCCAACTGGCTCCTCTTGACAGTATTTAGTTCAACAGGTTCTTTTGTACTTATTTGTAATTGTGGGTTCTACACTTCCAAGGATGTCTGAATCCCTACACATCTTCTAGGTGGAGACTGGTGGCTTCCCACCTAATCCAACTGGCTTATTTTGGAAGTTTTCATGTCAGCACATCTTTCTGTACTTCCAGGGCCGTTTTGGGGCCCTAAACAATGTTTTTTTGGATTTCCAAAGTCAAACTATAGACAAAGTCAGAGTTTGACAACATAATGTGTATTTACCGAAAATACCTTTCCAACGGGCTATCACGCTCCTAAAACGGAGGTCGTATGAAAAAGTTACGACCTCGGGAAGTTGAGGTACCAACTTACCCAGCAGGGCCCACATAACTTTTGGCGGTTCACCTCCTAGGGTTAGGTTTTTGGATGTCTAGGGTTTTGGAATTTAGGAGTAATGTTAAAAAGGCACGTGGAGCCTCATTGTAATCATTCTGCTAAGAAGGATGCATGCAACAACCAAATCTCTTCTTAGAGATAGCTACCACCATTCGAGCAAGTTGTTTTCAGTTCTGCAGTTTTACTGTTTCAACTTATTTCATTTATTCAATAGAAGTTATTGTTCACTGGATATATATTATTGTTCTCCGTATCTCTGTGTTATCATATTCAATATGTTAGTTAGTTCGTTCTGCTCATAAATCCAGATCAATAATATCCTTGTTTCTTCATAACTTAAGTTTTCAACGATTTAAAATTTAAAATTGAGTGAAATTTTAAGTGTAAAAAAAAACAAAAAAAACTACACAGTGCGTTCGAGACTCTCGGCTCGCACCACGTACGGTGCGACATGTAAATTTATAGGGTGCACCGCATACGTTGTTACATTTCTTGGTAGTGCGTTGGTAAACATAAACGCACCAACGCATCTGTTTAACAACACACCAAAGAAAATCATTTAACTGGTGAGGCGATGCGTCAAAGTACATATAATGCACCGGGGCATTAAAGTACATAAGGCGTCACCTTTATCAGATATATTTTACGCAGTGCATTGGTAAATGTGCACACCAAGGCATTCATGTTTACCAAACACACCATTGAGAAATGTAACATTGTGTTGTGGTGCACCTAATAATGTTTTAGGTGGCACTGTGCATAGTGCGATAGTAATGATCGGAACACATCGTTAGAAAGTTCCATACTCAAAAATTTGTTAACATTTATGTGATGATGTGACTATGTTAGTTACATGCACTAGTGCGTGTAGGGAATGTATACACATTGCGTTTTTTTTTTCTAATTTTAAATAATTGTTTACCTACTTTAAAATTTTAATTTGTTTTTTGGTTTAAGCGGTGCATATGATAAACGTAATGCACCAGGGCATATTGTTTGTAGTGTAGCGCCTCAGTGCGATATTGTTTTCCAATGCAAAGCATAAAATCGTAGAAATTTTTTGTTTAGTGCATTAGTTTACACTGACGCACCGATCACGGTGCTCACAATATTTATGGGCACACCGCTGACGGTGCGTGACTATTTTTTTGGTGCATCATTAATGCAACTATCTTATTTTTTGAAGGAAGTTATTTTTCTTTATTTATAGATAAATTTAGCATTCAGTAGATTTTTTTTAATGTTTTATGTATGTGTGAGGCTGATGTATTTCATATGTTAATCATGCAGAGACATGAGCGGAGAGAGCAACAACAACAACAAGAGAAAATGGTGGACTTGTACAATGTTGTGCGGGAATGGGAGGTGAGGGAGAGGGAGAGGGATTTGTACCCTCACCCTATTAATCCATTGGCTCATGCTCTCTTGAGGGATGTAGGCCTCCTTAAGTACTATGAGGAGGCTAAATCCATTAAGGGGCACTCTGGGTTTTTGGTGTATCTGATCCGTCGATGGGATGTCCATTGGAAAGATTTCCGTGTGGGTTTGGATCAGTGGTACCATCCCACTGAGGAGGATATTTAGTTTATCATTGGGCTATCTAGGAGAGGGGAGGATTTTACCCAATTCCTAGATGTCCCATTAGGTGTTTTCGCTAAGAGTCAACTCATGTACTCTCAACGATATATTGGGGTTGCGGTATTATCCCCAACTATTTTTCAGGTGTCTGGTGGACAACTAAAAATCACCTCTTTTGGTGCAGAGGATGTTAGGTGCCTCTCACTCTTAGTGACCACCATAGCCCATTTTACTAGTGATGGGAAACGCATTAGCTTCCCTCTTTTGTATTATGTTTATTCATTGGTACAATGAACACTGTGTATTAGATGGTCTTCCATTTTTTTACGATAGTTTTGTATAGCGCTCGACAAATGTCAGGTTATGATATGTGGGGGGTCGAACTTCCCATTTTCCTCAGAGATGTTTTTCTTATTTTTTGAGAGGTTTCCAGAGACG
>JASDQU011504997.1:2776-23096 GCA_032191745.1 Picea mariana | reverse complement strand
ATCATGTTAACATATCTTCAAAATGTTGTACTCTTAAACATGCATATCAACCATATCATTACATCTAATTATATCAACATAAAAAGTAGAATTTCATATCCCATTAAAATTTCAATTGGACATTTAACATTTTTCAGGATTTCACAATTGGAAATACTTAAATAAGATGAAACATTTTTAAATATATGAAATAACATATAAATATGTTCAAATAAAAAAACGTTTCATTCAATCACAAATAATTTGAAAGATAAACACATTACGCATCACACTGACTATTAACCAACTAAAATTGTTCAAAGATTTGTTATAATTAACTTAACATTTCCTCTGTCAGAAGATGAATAAAAAATAATATAATTAGCTAAATAAAGAATATAACAAAAACATATAACAACAATATTAAAGATGAAATAAAATATGTACATATCACTCTTTGTTGTCATCACCCTCATTATCTTCGTTGCTTGGCATGATAACACTGTTGTTCTAAAAAATATGTTTTGATCTAGGGTTGTGTCTTAATACAAACCACCAATCCCTATCCAACACATCTGGGTAAAAAACACTTGGTTGCAGTGTTTTGGGAAAACATATCATACCACTATCATGATATTCCTTTACATTATTCTGATGAAAGGTGTCACACCACTTGCACCTAAAAATAACACATTGGAAAGAAGAGAAGTCCACTCAAATGATCTCTTGTATCTTTCCGACGTAACCTAACTTCCCCTATATGGTGTTTTGATTACGGTGGCTAGCACAAATATATTGTTTGAACTCAAATTCCACTCCACAGTTTTGTGTCATGTGTCCATCATTGACATCCTCTGTGTGAAAATATTGTCCATATTCCCACATAGATGGGAACAAATGCACCTATAAAAAAATGAACAAATCATAGTGTCAATATGTGTCTAATAACCCGACCATTAAAATATAAAATAATATAGATGTACTTACAATTCAAATGTGCATTACGAAGTTAAAAATTATGTATAAAAAAATATTATTACTGAGTTTCTGCAACCAATTCCTATTTTTAGTGCATCCTCTTCTTCACGCGGGTAACGACTGGATGCAACATATTTCTCTCTGACTTGGTCAACAAACTAACTGTTGGGGCATATCATTGGCATATTTTCTTTTAAATGGTCAAGATAAGGCATGCTTCTATCATTCAAACGTCTTAATTCTTTCCTGTCACTTTCCCATTTCCTCCTCTTCCGTTTGTACAATGCGACCCACGGTTGTGTTGCCTTCAAATTGTAAAGAATGAATTAATTGATGACATCACTTTCTGAATTCGCTGATGCATTCATGAAATCAAACCAACATATAATACATATGAGATCATGAAAATATACATTATGATGTTCAATGTGAATAATTATTGTGTAGAAATTTGACAAACGATAAGTCACTTACTATTTATCAAGCGCCTTTTTCCATTCATTTGGAGAAGCTCCCATTCTCTTTTGTCTTCATCCCTTTCGTCATCCCAAATCACTGCACATGGTGTGTTTTCGATCTGCTTGATGTACTCACTAGAATAATATAAAGAGTCATATGATATGTACCCCTTTTCCATAGACCCCTTGAGTTTTTCCCTTTGATGAACAAATCCTTTCAATTTCTTCATGTACCTCTCTAAAACAAAAATCCAATGACAAGACACCACCCTGACTAATTCAACCTCATCTACTAGGTGAATTAAAAAATGAACCCACAAGTCCATGAAAGTCGACGACAGTTCCTTCTCAAACATACACACAATCTCAGCTATCTCTTGATGCCACCGTGGAATGCTAGCCATATGAATCTCCTTTGATGTGATCCAATGCACAAATGCAGATAATTTAGATATGCCATGCCTTAGGTCATGGGGGAAGTCATGGATCACACACCCATGCATGAGCAGAGGATAGTGAAACTACAAAGTAAACACACACAAAAAAAATTATGTTTTATCCCATGGCATAAAAATAAAAATTACAAATAACAAAATCATATTTTTGACATACGTCGTACCTTCACAAGGTTCAAATGGTCATGTGATTTCAACCCTGATAAATGTACTTGACGCATAGTGAATCAATGTCGTAGGGAATACCCATTTAAAGAAGGCACCTTCACACCCAATATAACTTCCTTTTCCAAAGAAAGATCTTCTTTATTCGAAATCCATGGGACATCACCTTCTTTGAGAGACCAGGAGGGACCAATCTCACCTCTACTTTCTTGTCTTAGCCAATCTTTCTTTTTAGTTTTTGAAAAAATAAGATCTCTCCTCACAACCAATGTGTCACTTTCTTTCGATGATACATGCATCCATAAAGAAAATGAAACATTTTTAAATAATGCATGGGATCTAGTAAGTGGGAAATCTTAAGATGCTCCCAATAGGGGAGCTCATAAAAGATATATTTTCTTTTCATACCAATAGGAAATTTCTCAACACAAGTGTCAAAGAATTTTGGATCATCGAACATAGGCTCCCCATTTGAATCGAACATTTCTGTAATCTCCTTCTCCTTCTCTTTCTCATATGATCTAATCCATTCTACTGGTGTCATTATTGCAGGCATTTGGGTTCGCTCTAGTTTACCATTGAAAGCGGATGTTTCTCTTATATAAGGGTGTTCTTCTGGGAGGAATACCCTCGAACATTCATACACTGGCTTTCATAGGTGGTTGGACCAGCTAGACTTTAGAGAAGGTCCACAACATTTACATCCATGATAGCCTTTAGTTACAAGACCTGTGAAATTATTGTATACATAACACGTTAGCGTTTAATAATAGAATGTCAATCACAACGAATAAAATATGCAAATAAATATTGTTACGTATATAAACAAAACAATAAACATGTTAATTACCAGAGAANGTGGTGTAAGCACATATGCCATACAACGTAAAAATCCTCTCTGTTGGGATGGGTTTTGATACATCATATACATGTATCCCTTCCCATAATTCCTTCAATTCATCTACCAATGGTTGTAGGTAGGCATCCATATTCTTCACTTGTCTTCTACCAGCGACTATAAGATCCAACATAAGATGTTCATTCTTCATGGACAACTATGGGGGGAATATTGTTATTGATCACTACTATAGGCCAAACAAAATAATTGGTGTTTTGGAGGGAATATGGGTTCATGCCATCCATTTCTATGCCGAGTCGTGGACTTCGTACTTCATCCTTGAATATTTCTAGCCATGTATTCTCTATATGCTTAATGACTATTGAATCTGTTGGGATTCACATAACTCCCGACTCAATTCTATGTGAGGCATGCCATCCATGCAACATAGCTAATTCTTTGCAATGAAAGAGCCTTTGAATACTTGGGATTATAGGCATGTGCCTCAATATATTATGAGGAGGACCATGCGATTTACCATTTTTATTTGATTTATGGTACCTATCATGCCCACATTTCAGAAATATCTCTTTGTCTACATATTCTCCTCTATATAGAACACAATCATTCAGACATGCATGATATGATATATACTCAACACCCAACATTTTCAACAACTGCTTTGCCTCTTCGTAGCTACCAGACAAAACATTATCACTAGGAAGAACCTTATCTTTGAATATCCCACAGTTAGTGGGCAATAGAATTAATGTACAAGGTCATTTAACGTTTATAAAAGAAACCATTTCTAATGTTGATTGTGCTGTGACAAGATTTTGCAAAATTAATATAAGGCACTTGCTAGTCAATTACCTTAATATTTTTGAGAAACATGCGTTTGACATGCCAAAATTTTCTTTCACGTTGTAAAGTAACATTGTTGTCCCAAGCTAGGTAGACTTTGATCGGGCACTAGGTCCAAAGAGAGGGGTGGTGGAAGCATATTTTAGGCTTTCAAAAATGGTATCATTGATATGAGCATCATACCCTAGATCATCGTTCTGGAATGCATCTAACAACATTGTCTCCATGGAATTCGTATCCCGTAATTAATCATCCATACCAACCTCTTTTTGATTGTCTCCATTGCCAACTTCTAAAGAACTATTAGCATTGCTGTAGTCATTCCTAATTGGTGAATTTGGACATAGTGGGATTTGAATAGGTGGTTGATTCAACCATTCTTGGTATGCTTCCTCTCTGAGTTGTGCTCTCATTGCAACCTTATCTCGATTTGAGATTGTTGTGGGGTGCAACGGAAGATGGTAGGTAGGTCGCTCATTATCAAAAGAATCCTAATTTCAAAAATATTGAACATTAATACATAGATGATATTAGTAAGCACAATGCAATAATTTGTTTGTTCAAATTGCGTTATACCAAAAAATTATTACCATTGCCGACCAAGGATTGTGGCTGGAAGATGGAATGTCACAATTGGTAGGGTAAGGCAGCTTCCCATTTTCATCTACCAATTGCTTGTGATATGTTGCTCCTAATAAGACCTTCCGGCATTTTTGAACTAGTACTGGAATATTTTCTTCATCTGAACTTGATTCTGAATCATGATCCTGCAAATTTGGATACATTTTTATTCATATTGACATGGATAAAAACAAATTCAATGAGATAATCGAAACATAAATAAAGTAAGTTAAACTTACTGGGGATGGAAAGGGAGAACTCCGCGATGGACTTTGAACAATATGGAATGGGATGGAATTTGAAGAATTGACCATTTGATCATATAATAATATTAGCTCCCTACGTTTCAACAAAATTAGAAATAAATTTTCGTGTACATATCTAAAATAAATTTCGAGGACCATACCACAATCTGAGTTTGAATATAGTTTTGAAACCATTTTTTAAGAATAAGGTGACATACAACGTAAAATGTATACTGAAGTATTGCAAGTCATGTGAATTCATCATAAACAATAATTTGAGATGAATATACTATTATATGTGCAAATAAAAGTTAAAATAACTTTAAATGCATACTGATGCGCTTATAAACCACAAACGCACTGGTGCACATATTATCAATAAGCACCCGTGCATTGAAAGATCAACCACACTGTGTTTCTAGATTTTGTTAATACAAAACAATTATATGTCTTTGGTGTGTCAAATAATATGGATGCACTGGTGCATAATGTAATATGGCCGAACCGATGCGTCTTACATAAACGCATCGTCGTGCCGAAAAATAAAAAAAAAAGAGTGATTTTTTTAAACAATTAAAAAAAGAACGGGAATCGAATTTCGTAAAGTCATTTAAATACTAAAAAGCTATTCACTATTTCATTATTTTGTAAAATTTTGTAGGGGAGAGACTTGCAAGAGAGACATACGGAGGAACATTGTGGAGGAGAAGAATACTTTGGAACCAAAGTATTATTCAGAATTTGAGAATTTGAAGGGTATGGTGATTCACTCTAAACCCTTTTCATAAAGTTTTTTTAATATTAAGAAGGTATTCAATATTTTCATTATTTTGCCAAAATTTCCAGGAAACAAATTTGGAAGAGAGACAGACCAGGGGGCACTGTGGAGCAGAAGAATACTTTGGAACAACAAAAATATTCATAAAATGAGGATTTGAAGGGTATGGTGATTCACTCAAATCCCTATATTCAGAAATAAAAAAAATAAAAAAAATCATACTTACCTTAAACCCTTGTTTCTTTTTTCTTACAAATGCAAAATTTCACCCTAGGGTTTAACTCCCTCTATCACTTCAGAATTATGCCTTTTTGTTTTAGGTATTTTAGATCTAATGGGTTTGTTTTTCTATATATAACCGTTTGACATGTGATGCAAAGGGACCACTTATTGCATTGGATCCAAAACACAGTTAGCCCTCTGCCTTTTTTATTTTTATTTTTTTAAACGATTTTCGATTTGATGTTTAAAAAAAAAAAAATGTTTTCTGCTTTTTCGGTGCGCCTTTTCGACAGAAATGCACCGGTGCGTTTCTGTATAAGGAATGCACTGATTAAGCCATATTTTTTTTGTTTTAAAAGAAAATAAAAAATACGATGCATAAAAAAAATATCGCCAATGTTCTCATCTAAACAACACAGAAAATGTTGTCACATAATTTTTCTAATTTTAAATTTTTTTTTTCTCCTCGGTGTGTAATTTTTCTATTGTTTTTTTTTATTTTTTTTATGAATGTTTAATTTTTATGCTATGTTTTTATTTTCTACTATGGTCGCTGTGATGTCTTCTATATATATCACACTGTTGTAATTCACAATATTAAGAAAAATAAATTAAACTGTTCGGTGCGTGTTATTGTGTGAAACACACCAGTGCGTGTTAGGTAATAAACACACCGATGCTTTGTATATAAAAACACATCGTTTACAACGATTTTTTTCGCTGAAAATTATGTGATTTATTTATAAAATATATTTAATAATTTATGTATTGAATGATACAGGTTGTATATTGATAAAAATATGAGCGAGAAGAGTTCAAATAAGAAAAGTTCTAGTCAACACAATGATGACAAATCCAGAAAAACAAAAAAAACAGGTTCTCTATAAATTCTATAAAACATTAATATGGTTGAACTATATGTGAGTTTAACTAATATGTATTGTTTAGTGTGTGTCATGTAGGGCCACAAAATGAGGAATCTCGATAATGTTATTTCTAATCTTAGTGAAGAAGAGCGTAAAAGCTTGATGGAAACATTGCAGAGGGATGAATCAAGTGAATGAAAAAATACTATTCAATATGATTTTTTTTTTTGAATTTTCATTAATAATATACTTAGGAATATTAGATGACATGTTTCAAACAATCTATTAATTCAAATATGTTTAATGTTCTACAGGCACCAACAACGAGGGAACAAAATGTCATCATAACAGAATAAAATTAATTAATATAAAAGATGTAAATGATGATGAATTGGTCCTTAGCTCATCTGGAGTGGTGTTGGAGATTAATCAAAGGGGGAAGTTTTTTTACAGAACTATGAGGGATATAGTGGAACAAACTTATAAACATACTTTCCACTTACAATATAGAAATAAATCTAATGATTCCAAGAACTAGGTTATATTTAAACTACAAGAAGCATTTCTAGAGAAATGGTCAATGAGACCTGTCAGATTTGCAATAGAAAAAACATATAACAACAAAAAAGAATCATTCAAAAAGTAATATTCCTAATTTTTTTTTTTTAGAATATATATATATTACAAAGTATTCATTTATTAATATATCAATTTTGTGATATTTAGTTTTCATATATCAATATAAAAATACTTTATTGTCATATTATTTTTTTAGGAAAATTATGAAAATCTCAGAGGACCAATGCACTAATATCCGAAATATGCCAGTAGGAATGTACAAAAAAGTGTACAAGGATATGGTCAAAGAATTGGACATAATTGAATTCCAGAGGAGCTATCTCAACAACATCGTGCTTAAAATGTATGTAATTATTGAATTTTTCTATTAGGTACAAATAATTGATTATACATTAAATATTAATTTTCAAATATTCTCTTACAGAAAAGAAAAGAAAATGGAACTCATTCCGCACATAAAATTGGACGACAAGGAAGAAAAGGGTTGATAGAAAAGTTTGTGAGTAATTGTTATTTCCTTATAACAACTTAAGGTTTTTTGTTTTGTATATTTTAAGTTATTTTACAACAATCATCCTTGAATGTCTTCAAACAGGTGCTAACATACAAAGAAGAGCCATCATAAAAATTGATTGACATTGGGTTAATTAAGGGTTATGAGTATATGTTGGCATATCAAAAATTAATTGTCGAATTTGTAAGTATGATCTATGTTGTTTTACTTCCATCATTTTATAATTAATGAAACAAAAATAATACTTTATATTAAATCTATGATTTATTATGGGGTATAAAACTTGTAGGAAACAAAGTATTGAACTAAGCCAACAGAAGAATTGTTGAAAAAAGGAATGGGATTTGATTTTGAACATGTGTGTATGATTCATGAGTCACTTCTTGCTTTGGAGGTACATTTCTTTTCAATTTACATTCATGTATATTATTTAGTTCAATTTTCGTTATTCTCACCAATGTAGATAGACTCATCACAATTTATTTTTATGTTTGTAGATGGAACTTCAAGAAGAACAAAACAATCAAGACAATCAACCAAACATACAACAAAATAACCCAAGGCATGGAAGTAGCTCGAGCACTAACAACAGTTCCGATGAAGAATGATGACCAATATATTTGGATATCAATGCAAGCTACAATTGTATTTTTTTGAAATAATTGTTTGTGAAAATCATACATTTTTGTTTAATGTAATGGACATAGTGTCCCAATTGAAAGACAATGGATTACTGATAAGTGTCCCATTTGTATGGAAAATACCCTCTTATTCATATACTAAAATACGTTTTAATTTATTCTATTGCGTTGTTCAATGTCATTGTGAAATGTTACATCGCTGATTAAATATATGGATGACTAAATATTATAATGAAGAGATGCAAAATCTGATGATATAACAAATTAATCCAAACATCATATCTAAATTCACTAATCAAAATATAAGATATATGTATTTTTTTTGATAAATAATGGAATTAAAAAATAACATTAATTGCATTATCACAAGTCGATGTTTCTCGGTGTATTTTAATTATTAAGCTCATCGGTGCATTTAATATTAAAATTCACCGGTACGTTTCATATGAAATTCGTACCGGTGATTTTATGTAATTAATTAACACTGGTTTCAATATTAATTTAATACCATAAAATTATATTAAAAATTTGGCCATCGATGCGTTAATCTTATACGAAGCACCGATGCCTATGTGTTATTGATACACATCGACGCTATTGTGTTATTGATAATCACCAGAGAGTTTTTGTTACGGAAACACACCAGTGCTTTCGATTTGTAATGCACCAAGACGTTTTTCCCTAAAATGCACCGATGCATATTATTTTATACATCATCGGTGCCTTCTTATTAGTAACACACTAGTGCATTCTATGAAGAAATCCCCGGTGCTTAATTATTTTTAACTCTCCCAATGCATTTTTTTGTTAAAGCCCCAATGCTTATAAGACAAATACCTTGGTGCTTAAATATTTTACTGCCCCGGTGCTTGACATTAAGTGAACCACACCGGTGTTGTAGGTGTATGTATGCATCGATGCTTGTGCCTTATACAAACACACCGATTTGTAAACATCCGCTAACAACTTGGGTCACCCAAATTTTTTTAGTTATAATCAACTTCCATTATAGTATCCAAAAAAAATCTGCTATCGATAACAGATGTTGTAGCTGATGTTTTTTCGCCAATTTTTTCCAATTTTGTAACACTAGAAACCTCCAATAAAGGTCTTTTTCTTGTAGTGAAAGTTTCCCTCTAATACCAAACTTTCTAGCCTCTCGATCTAACACATACCCTCCCAAAGGGAGAGCCATGGTATTCACTAACCCAAAGGCTATCACCATGCTTCCAACCATATGGAGTGTGATATTGAACCTGTCATGGAAATATTCTACATTCATTGTAAGCTCCACTTCCATTAAATAACCAAAGAGAGGAGAAAATATCCACAATTGTAGTTACACTAAATTTTTGAAAGATAGTTAAAAGGCCACGAAAAATCCCGCAAAGAAACCCTAGCTCAAGCCTTGACCCTCCTTAGGATACCTTGATAGGATTCATGAATGGCGTTGTCTAACTGTTCTACGTTTTGGTTTTTATGGCCGGAATCCGACGACATAAATCTGCACGAAATCACTATTTTCAGTTGTTTAAAATCCATTTTGAAAGTAGAAATGGATTCTGCATGCTGAAAACCCTCTGGAGCACTCAGATTATATAGAAACAATCATTCAAATATGTGGATCTAACAATTTCTCATTGGATTTTGGGTAATTATCCCTGAGAAATATCACCAAAGAAATACCAAAAAATAGGACATTTAGGCTACAACAATGCAATGACTTGTTAACTCACCTAACTAAATCCTTCATGGGCATAAGCCTTTTGGCTCTCATTCATAACAGGTTGTTTTCCAGAGATAGACTCTACCACACTAACACTTGGATCAATGTATGTTTTAATGTTTTTACTTTGTTTACAAGAGATAGGCTCTACAACACTAACACTTGAGTCAACATATGTTTTAATGTTTTTACTTTAATAATAATAATAATAATAATCTATTTTTAAGGTCACGACCAAGCCAGACACCAAATTGGTGCATGAGACCCCTCCACCCAGTGATTTGACTGGTAAAGTCTATGGAGGTATACATACCCTACCCCCTTATGGATTTTAACTTGTGACTCCTTAGGAGGAAGCACACATTCTTAACCATTAGGCCCACTCAGGCTGTATTTGTTTGAAGGTTTTTATTTATTTAGTTTATTTTTCTTTTTCTTTATATTTGAATGTTTTTACTTCAATGCATACACTTGTTACACTTGTTTGAAGGTTTTTATTTATTTAATTTATTTTTATTTTTCTTTTAATTAGCATGATACCACGACAAGGAGGAGATGAACATGGTAAAAAAATTACATGTGTTGCTTACACATAAATGAAGTATGAAATGTGTTTAAAGTCACGAAACACATATTAACATTTCTTACATTTGTCTTTTAATTTCTTTGAGTCGCATTTGATTAATTTCTACAAGAGCTACGTGAATGTAAGTTTCTCCTTATATCGGTTATTTCTCTTTGGTCTAGTCATTATTTTTCTATGATGAATGAGGCTCCCAAAGGGAAGGATTCGATGAAGGGTGTGGGTAGCTATAAATATTTGACAAAATATGAACTAGGACGGAGAACTTACATTCCTTATAGGCTAAGTGAAGAGCTTGTCTAAGGTGATTATGTTACTAAGATGCACTGCGATATGTGTGATGTGGTAAGTATTTATCCATAGAGAATCCTAAGCCATTTTTTAGTTTTGTGCTTTTGGTTAGTAATACTAGCAATATTGTCTCCTCATATCTCACTTGGTGTTTTGGATGGATGTTGAATAAATCCATATATTTTCATAGTATTTTAGCATTCATGTACATCATCTCATTCCCATTCTCCTTCTTTTTTATGTTTACATGGCCACAATAATAAAGTAAAATTTTGGTAGATGAAACTATGTCATAGAGATGAAAAGTTACATTGTTTCTAAGCTATTCAAGATATGGGCAATTTGTTCCTAAGCTATTCAACATATGGGCAGTTACTGCATTGAAGACATCGTTTGTTGGATTTTTTTTATAATTTTAATGATATTTCTTGGAGTTTCAAATTCTCCTATAACAAGAAAAAAGAAACTTGTCTGTTGACCAAATCATTTAGTTTTCATATGGGTTGTTTTTATTTAGTTCTTCATTTGTTGGATAGAAAATATCTTCCTTGTTATCCTTTATTGACAATATTTTCTAGTTGTGTCACACATTAGATTCTTTTCTTTTTCAAATATGTTTGTTACATGGATATGTAAGATCGTGTTTAGTCTTTCCTACTACTATTTTCTTCTTTTTGTTTGTTTGTTATGTAATGCTCTTCAGAGCATGCTTTTTCTTAGGGTAACAAAAATGAAAATATCCTATGCTCCTTTCAGGTAAATGTATTGACTCATATAATTGAACTTAAGTTCCCAGGGTGGAAACAACTTAAAATAGATAAAATTCAGATATCATCATGAGCATTAGGTTCACTTCCCCTAATATAATGAATATATATACAATCTTTTATTTAATCTAAAAAATTTTGTTCTCCTTGCAATTGACCATAGTCCCAAGCACGTAAAAATATCAATTTAGGTTTTAATAGATGGTGGTATATTTTTTATTATGTAAATAAAACATCTTTGATATGTGTGTTACTAGCTTTGGTCAATGCGTGAAGTAGTCATTTTTACGTTCTAAAGCCTACTGAACACTGTTGATTTGTCAAATTTGTTTGAAAGGAAGAAAATACACATAATACACTTCCTACAGTAATCTATGAGAGAATAATGTGCATAAATTAAAAACACAACAATTGTAACAAATAAATAAACAACATACCATAGACAACAAGATTTTCTAGGGGAAAAACCCCACACTCTAAAGCACACTCGGTGTATTATTTAGTAACAAAAATGGTTACAATATAGAGTCTTTGTTCTCTCAACAAGAGTGTTTAACAATAACATAATTCTGGAGAAATTTTGACAGCATAACGATAAGATACGACTCACACTCTATGTTTTCCTCTAGCTCTAGCACTCAATAAATAGGCATAGTGAAACCATAAACCATTTATGGTTTACCATTTCTGCATACTAGAAACCACTTGCAGGTTATTCACTGCCATTTCTATGTAAGTATTCTTTACTCTACTGTAGCACTGCAAGTATTCTCCACTCTACTGCAACACTGCAAGTATTCTCTTCTCAACTACAACACTACAAATATTGTTTTCTCTATTGCAACACTACAAGGTATATGACACACACATCCCAACATTCTCCCACTTGGCATATACCTTTCAAGGGTACAAGAGAGAATCCATCAAACTACGAGCTAATTTCTAGGGCCCATAAGGCCCATAGATTCACAACACCAATTGAATTTACCTATGCTCATAGGTTTCATCAATGTGTTTGCAACAATCTGCAAGGTGCAAACTTTCTTTAGTATCACTTTTCCATCCTCTACCATGTCCCTAATGAAATGTTACTGGATATCTATAGGGTTTTTATTTGCATGAAAGGTTGGTTTTTTAGCCAGACAATTTCCATTGTTACTATCACATTGAATTTTAATAGGTTTCTGACTTAGCCGTACTTTTGAACACAATTTCATTATCCAAATGGCCTCCTTACAAGCATGAGTAGTTACCATATACTTTGCCTCTACAGTGGACAAAGAGAACACAACTTGTCGCTTTCTCATCCAATCTACTGCTCCACTAAACAACCAAAACATGCAACCACTCATAGATCCCCTTCTATCTACATTTATTTCCCAATCACAAATACTTTAAGACCCTCTTCACCGTAGCCTAGTGTTTATGTCTAGGATTAGCCATGAATTGACTCAAGACTCCCACTGCTTGGGCAATGTTTGGTCTAGTATAAACCATAGTGTACACCAGCTACCAACTATGCTAGTAAGGTTGACATAAAGATGCCAAGTCTTGGCTAAATCATTGGGGTATAAAGGAAGAGGTCACTATATGGAATAACAACAATATTAAGCATATTATTGCATCTAAATTTAAGGAAAAATTGCGGTGTGATAAAGAATTAAAGGATAAGAGAAAATTAAGACATGATAAGGAAGTGATCAATTGTAATCTAGAAGATCAAAAGTATCTCTTTATTTTGACTAGCATAAAGAAGAAAATCAACATTGCCAAAACACAGACAAACTTTCACGAGCTCCATAGTGAAACATGGCATTGGACAATTCCTAAAACATTATGGGTCAAAAAAAATTGTCATCTTTGTGACACTAAGAGGGTTGAATATGAAAAACACTTTCTCTTAAATTTTCCTACGTACACCCATATTAAATCACAATTTCAAAATGTTTGTTATAATGTCCACCTTCCTAACCTTTTAGCTCATCAAAACTATGGTGATTTAGAAATGCTTCTCTTAAAGATTTTCGAACACAAAAATAAATTTTTAAAGAGACCCAAGTAATTTTCTTACCTTTCTTAAAGTGTGATCGACCAAATTTGGTTTGGTCTAATCAGATATTAATCCTCCTCCTCCTCCTCATCATATATATGTTTTAAAAATAATTTTTTTTATCACTAATATTATTGTAAAAATTATATATTAATATTATCAATCATAAAAATCAATAATTAAAAATATTATTAACTATCTAAATAATATAAAATATAAATTCAACCAAATTATTATATTCATTAATAGTTATAAAAGCAATTTCAAGGCATCATAGGATATATTATGACAAGGGTTAAAGAAAAAATTGTAAGTTGTGTATGACAAAAAATGAACATGGAAAGATGGGGTTCTATTAATTGAAAACCCTACATTTTTTTGTGACTTATACCTTTGAAGGTGTTGGATCTCCACCACATACATTGTTGGGTTCTATTGGATTTGGACACTAATGCATTTACCACAACCCTGCTACAAGAAAGGAGATACTTTAAATACTGCATTGTTAATTGATATTTTTTGTTTTAATTACATCACATGAAACATATTTGGAATCTTTAATGAGAAGTAATATGTGGCCAAGGCACATACCTCTACGATAATGACATTGGTAATATTGGTAGCAAAGGAAAGAAGTATGGGAATGTGGTTAAGGGATGGGATTATTTAAACTTATCTCTAAGTGTATGGTTTTTTTCAATACAATATCATTAATGAATATAATTATTTAGTTACTTTATCATTGAAATAATGGTATATATATATCACTATATCAATGCTCTTCAAGTTTTATTATTATTATTTTAACGATGATATTGCAATTTAAAAAAAAAATTATACCAATGTTAACCCTACCATGCCAATTCATTAGAATGAACTTGACATTTACTGTTTTTTTTTAATTGCAATGTTACTTAATTTTTTTTTTTTTTTCCCACAGAAAAATTCGTAATTTCATTAAGTAGATACAAAATTACATTCATAGGTATATATTGGTTATGAGGAAATAGTGATCTAAAAATGAAGAAGACTCGTATTCTTGAAAATATTTGCAAGTTAAATTTATGTGTTAAAAGAAAATGGATCAACTTTACAACACAAATTTAATAGGATTTACTCAATCAAGATGCATATAAACAATAGCATAATCAATGAACATAAAACACATAATACAACAAATGATAAAGGAGTTCACCCCTCTCTTGGGCTACATCTCCTGGTCCAGCTTCCAATGGATCATTTGTATTATTTTCTCAAAGTGCTCAAAAATGTGCTTTACAATGCTCAAAATTCCAAATAGACTGCTCCAATGGCTTCAGAACGTCCAAAAACGCCTAGCTGGGCTTTTTCGACACCTCGTTTGGCCAAAAAATGAAGTAGATAGGCTTTCTAGAAGTCTCCCCTTCAAGCTTGCTGTCTCCACATCTACAAAACGCACCTCCTCTGGCTCAACCTAGCCCACACGCAATTTAAAGCGTAAAAAATTGGCACCGGGTGCAACCGCACAACTGGTCCAAACTGTCAAATCGTTACGCGCTGGCCCTAACTACTAAGGCCCGTGGGCACATGGCAGTCACATGACCGCGCACCAACACAACAGGGCTTAAGTTTAAACAACCGTTGGATAATCGTATGTCAAACCCGCGCCCACTTGTATTGTGGTCACATGGTATGCCAAACCTGCATATTAAATGGTTATAATATGGTTACGGTGGTAACCACCGTAGCACTGGTCGCATACAATATAACACATGACCATGGGCCGGGGCTTAGCCCCGGCCCAGTCCACGCCCAAACATACATTAAAACAATGTTAAATACAATACTTTGCATATACATAATAAGGAACATGCGTGGGTGCATCGGTTGGGCGGCCTTTTCCAAAGCTTTACCCTGCCCCGGAGGTCACGGGGTCGACTCCTGCTAAGTGCAAAGGTTTTAACAAATAAACAAGTGACATGTGGCGGCCTTTGATTGGGCCACATGTCACCTTCCCATTCGCTGCCGATAAAACACGTCATATGCCAACTGTCCAATAACTGTCTGCCACATCATCCGTACGGTCTACCATGTCATCATCCGTACGGACTGTACAGTCAACATCCCTTTTTTGCTTGTTTTCCATTTTGAACAGAACGCGATATCTCTCTCCCAATGTCCGTTTGAACCCAAACGAGTTGCGTTGGGTTCGCAATGATGAGGCCTACGCTCTTGTTCGATTTGAAGTGATTCTGGGAAATTTGAATTTTTGAGCAAAATTTGATCCCCTGATCAGATAGCCAAGTATATATTATCTTGTAATGGAAACATTTCCATTACTTAAGTTTCAACAAAAGACATCTTTGTCATACCACCATTATCCTTCTTTTTATTTTACATCAAAATATCAAAACTATCTCACAGCCTATACAAAAATTATAAACATGGATCACTGATATGTAGACTATTATGCTATCTGTGCACATACAAAAAACATCAATACATTTTATGCTTTGGATCCTTGATAAACAAGTGCTCTCCTACAAAATTCCATTATGGAATGACCTGTAATAGTAATCAAAACTACCCTTTGCTGTTTGTTCATTAATATGCCACTGACCATAGTCTAACTGCGAGGCTTATTTGGAAAGCCTATAAGCCAGCTGGTTCCATTCCCTGTATATATGAGAGAAATATATAGAGTAAAAAACAATAATAATCCTCATAACTTCCTCAAAAATTGGCACAAGACGAGAAATGTGTCATCTTTGTACTCTGTTCACCCAATTGATGATTAGTAAGGAATCCCCAAAAACCTGTAAATTTTTGCACCCCTTTTCCACAACAAACAATAGTAAGAGCTTTAATGCCATAATATCAGAGTAGTTATTTGAACTGGCTCCCAAACTAGACTTAAGAAGAAAAAATGTGAAGTAGTAATGTATAGACATCCACCCCTCCCCATAGTAATTGATCTCCCGAGGCAACCTCGCCGAAGAAAGCCCATGAATGATCCTTATCTATATCTTCCTCTTGTATCACCCAAAGATTTCCAACTCCCACCCTTCCTAAGGATTGGAAATGTTCAAATATGCCGATACAAGTAAATGCCACTCGTGAGGGCGATTGTAAATCATCCATAAAAATCGAAGAGTTCTGGGCCATCCAAATCCCCCAGGTGAAAATGAAGGGGAAAGGCTTGTTTTCCTGATGTTCCCTTGACAAAAGCCAATATTTCAAGGAGTCTTCAAAGGAAAAACCCATTGGATATTTTTATACCTTTGAATCTACCATAGTTCTTTGCCACTGCCAAAAATCTACTAATTCCTTCCGCCACTAGGATAAATAATAAGGGTGACAAAGGGAAGTCCTGTCGCAAACCTCTTTCGGCTTGAAAAAAAGAAGAGGATAAACCATACACCCCATCACCCATTTGGTAAAATAAGATGAATCATAAGCATTCTTAAATAAAACCAATTTACCTGATTGTAAGCTTTGGATAGATCAACTTTCACAAAAACTCCCATGAGTTTCTTAGTTTTTATGTTGAGAAGACCTTCTTGGGCTACTCCAATAGCCTCATGTATTTACCTAACTTCCAAAAAACCAAACTGTTCATTGGATATATTTTTGGATAGAATAAACTTTATCCTTCTACCGATAACCTTTGAAATAATCTTATAAAGACAGTTGCATAATGAGATAGGTCAAAAGTCGTCAAAGGAGGAGTGATTGTATGACTTTGGTATGAGTGAAATAAACGTAGATTTCAAAGGGTTATGTATATAACCATTCACCCTTTATTCCTCGACCACCTTCAAAAAATCAAGACCAATCAAATAAAAAAAACCCAAATAAAACTCAATAGGCTAGCCATCAGGCCTTGGGCTTTTCCCTTTTTGAAAAGAGTGGAGAAATTCCAGTAATTCCTTTTCAGAAACTACTACCATTAGTGTCCCATTGTCTTCCTCCTCCACAAACCAAGGGAATAATGGAGCAACCTTCACAATTTTTGCAATGGATGATCCCTCCTGGGCCTTGAATAAAGCACTGAAGTGTTCAATACCCAACATAGCCAAGCCTTCAAAAGAAGTAACCACCTTGCCTTCCCTCTTCCTTATCCCCTAGATAGTATTAGCCAATTTCCTACCTTTGGCATAAGCTTGAAAAAATTTGGTATTCTCATCACCACAAGAGAGCCAAATCACATGATTCTTTAGTCTCCACAAGTCTTCTTTTTCCTCCAGTAAAGCCCTGCGTCTTTTCTCCAAGCCAACAAGATTTTCTTTATCATCAAGAGATAAGAACCCTTGGCCTTCACCTTCTTGAATCTTCAAGAGAGATAATTCGATTTGTCTCAGTTCCTGTTCCTCCTTGATATTTTTCTCCCAAGCCTAAGTAATAGTAGCTTGTTTTAACCTTTTAAGATTCCCCACAAATTGTACAGCCGCAGGGATCTGATTATAAGTAGAGATTGCAGACCATAGGCCCCTTACTAAAGCTTGATAATATGGATCCAAAATCCATCCTTCAAAGAATTTAAAAGGGCTCAATGCTCTTCTACTTCTACCCCTTAGCTCCAACATGATCGTATTATGGTTAGATTCCCCCCCACAAGTAACCCAACGTCTGACCAATTCTAGAGATTCCAATACCTCCTTCGATAATAAGAACCTGTCCAAACTCTTTGCCACCCTATCCTCACCAGCCCTTCTATTACACCAAGTTGGATTCAGTTTTTGGGGCTCAACATCAATCAACCCAAGCTAGTCCAAAAAGTTTTGAAAAAAGTTGGTTAAAGAATTCAGGACAAAACGCGGTCCCCAAACCTCAATAGCCCCTAAAGAGAAATTTAAATCTCCTCCAAGTATAATCTCCTTTCCCCTAATCCAGGAGCATCCAACTAAAGTGTTCCAGTAATGTTGTCTATCTTGGTAAGGCCCATAAACATTGATAATACTCACATTACACCCCATTCCAGAGGAGAAAAAAATCAGACCAATCCCCAAGTCAAATCCCCAAGCACTTTCCAACTTACAAGTCTTTTTGAGCCACCTAGTAGCCAACCCACTTGAACACCCCCTGGCATCCACCACTGCAAACATCCATCCGGGAAACAAGGACTCAAGATCCTTCACCACTGTTTCACTAACCCATAACATTTCTTGTAACATAATAACATCCGGTGAGTTCAATTCCACTAGCCTCCACAAAGATGATTTTTTAGATGGGTTCACCAACCTACGACAATTGAAAGACAAGATTCTCATGAGGTAACCTCCCCCAGAGTTTTCCTTGATCTAAGCACCCATTCGATGGAGGATTGCCAACCTAAATCCAAATCAATCCTGGCCCTATCTTGAGCCAAGAAGAAGTGTGATTTTTGACCCCTACCTTTAACTGAAAGAGAAATCCAAGGGAAAGTTCCCAGATCACGCCCTCCTACGCCCAAATCATGACCTCCTTAGGTTCCTCTTTAACAACTGACCTATGTATAATATGGTAACGTACCCTGCTATCATTCGAAGAAGAATCTGTAGAGCCTGAGGGGGTGACATACTGGGAAAGAAGGGAGGTAGTGTATACCTCAGCTGATAGAGAAGGGGAAGAAGGACAAGAGGATAATCCCAGAATATTGGGTGCGAATACCCCTACTGGCTCCGAGGTAGACAAACCAGGTAGAGACGAGTCCAAAATAGAAG
Source organism: Picea mariana (assembly GCA_032191745.1). Taxonomy (NCBI): domain Eukaryota; kingdom Viridiplantae; phylum Streptophyta; class Pinopsida; order Pinales; family Pinaceae; genus Picea; species Picea mariana. Next base: position 3,795 of record JASDQU011504997.1, on the reverse strand, counting down.
AGGATTCCCCCACCACCGAAGGGATCATATAAGGCGTGACTAAAGAAGGGGGAAAAACCAATCCACTAGAAGCCAAAGGATAGGTAAGAGAAACCATACTCGCCGCTGAAATTCGCTTCAAAATTCGAGAAAAATGGGATCTCTCATTACCCAAAATCCCATCCCCAAACCCAACATCTGAAAGAGAAAAATAAACATACGAAGAGTCACCTGAAGAAGACTTACCTGAGAAATCCTGCTCCCGACGAAGAGTTGTCATTGTAGGGAAAGGAATCTTTGGCCCAACCAACGAAGAAGGAACTAAACATATTTCCAAGGTGATTGGAGGAATACTCGGAGAAACCTTTCCGGAAGGAGAGTCCCTCACCTCCACCTTGTGTTCACCATCGTCCAATTGCACCTCCAGAGATGGCCCCAAGGGTGTATTTGGTGACACAGAGCCTTTAGTGAAACAAAATTTTCCCTTGAAGGGTAGAGGACACTCTGCGATCCCGTGACCATAAGCATGACATCTGTGACATTTGAAGGGTATTTCTCCATAATCCAAAATCTAGACAAAGGTTCCCACCGTCAATTCAATATTTAACTCCTAAAGAAGACCTAGGTGCAAATTTAGCCTCACCAAAATCCATGCCACCATCATAATACTAGTATATTCGAAAGACATATCCTCTTCTATATAACTTCCCAGCATATTACCAATCACAACAAACCTAGCAAAATTCCAGAACTACATTGGAAGACCCAACAACCTGACCCAAATAGGTTCCTCATCAATCCTCTCCTTCTTTGCATCAAAACTAAGAGTCCATCTTTTAAGAACAATGGGAATTTCAATCATACTCCATACCTTCAATAGGACCCAATTTACATCCTCCTTGGAGGAAAAGATGAAAGCAAACCAACCCCGTGACAATAAATGAGTGAGTGGCATCTTTGTGATATCATTGAGCCAGTTCTTGGTTATCCACTCCTTCTGAAAATCCATACCCATATTTTTTCCCATAACACGACCAAGC
>JASDQU011504996.1:0-16305 GCA_032191745.1 Picea mariana | reverse complement strand
TCCTTGAGGACAGTCATAGGAAAAGTGTCCCAACTTTTGACAGTTGTAGCATCTGATCTTTGAAACATCTTTCTTCTTTTCTGGAACTCTTACGGAGTTAGCTTCTTTATTGTTCCTTCTAAAGGAACTTTTTTTCGTTTGAACTGTAAGAGCTTCCTCTTCGTCGACAATTAATCTCTTCTGTTGTTCTACAAGTCTACATTCTTTGTGTGTGCAATCTGCCCATAACTTATCAAACTTGGGTAACTTGCTTCTTGCACACACTCCTTCTACAAAAGGAATCCAAGATGTTGGAAACTCATTTAGGGTTGTGGTTACAAGCTCCTTGTCACTAATGACATCTCCAATAGCTGCAAGCTGATCTCTGATCTGAGAAACTCTCATAAGGTAGGATGTGACAGATTCTAAGTTTTCCATCTTCATATTATGAAGTTGATTTCTTAAGGTAAGATTCCGGCTGATGTATTTGCTTTCATATAACCTATTGAGTGCTTCATACATTTGCCTTGTTGTCTGTAGTTCAGATATATGAGGGATCAAGTGATACTTTACTAAATCTGACATGATTCTCTTTTCTTTCTTTTCATTCTTCTTATGCTTGGTCTTTTGCTCTGCTTCATCTGGTTCTGGTACACCTATTGTAACATGTTCTAGGAGATCATTCTTGTCTAAAATCATGTGCAACCTATGCTTCCAAGATCTGAAGTTTCTAGATCCTTCCAGCCTATCTTCTACCCTCATGCTGGTAGCCATTGTTTCTTGAAGTAGAAACCCTAGCCCTTTGGGCTATAGAAATAATAAAAAATCAAATTTCTTGGATCTGAAAACTGAAATCACCAAAAGATGTGTGGGAATGAGGTGAGTATGTTGGTACAGTAAGATTTCTGAAAATCCAAATTTTACCCCTTCAACCTTGATTTGCAGATTTCTGGACTGGTGCTTCTGGTTTTCTGGTACTTTTGGTACTCTGGTACTTCAGGTACTTATGGTACTCTGGTTTTCTGGTACTTCTGGTACTTTGTGAAAACTAGGGTTTCACTTTCTGGGAGATCTATCCACTGAAAATGTGCGTTGAAGATGCCAAAATGTTCCTTGAGGTAGGGCACGCCTTTCTAGATGGATTTGGGGCTGAAAACCTTCTTCAATAAAAATCCCTAATTTTCATGTATGACAACAATGACGTTTTCTTTTTCCTATGAAAGATGCTCTCTTCATCTTAGCTCTGATACCATGTTAAATTTTTTGCTATTATTAGGTTACTTTCAATTTACTAGATAACAATAGCATAGACAGGATCAATGAGAGAAACACAATCACAAGAGTACACAAGAATTTATCCTAGGAAACCCTCAAGGGGAAGAAAACCCAACAAACTTCCTTAATATAGATAGCCAATACAATACCAAGATAATGAACTAGACAACAGAGAATATCCAACACTGAGAAACACGCCTCTCTCTCTTCCTTCTTCCGGCAACCGACAACTACAACTTCCTTCAAAACTTGCGCACTAGATGAGTGAGCTGAGTGTGTGTTCAAATGAGGCGTTGGCCTCTCTTATTTATACAATTCTGGTAGGTGTGGAAGTGTCTCTTCACTGGAAGGGACGACTTCTTCTTCTGGGTGGTTATAACCACCTTTAATATATTCTAGGGCCTCTTTAATATATTATGAGGCCAACTTCTTATTTAGCCTATTAAAATTCGGGTTTGACCAATCCGCAAAAGGGGATTTGGTCAATTATAATGACCGACATGATCAATCCACAAAAGGGGATTGATCTAATCAATAATAAATATATTTTATCTTTATCCACAAAAGGGGATAAGAATATTCTTTGCAGTTACAAAATATTTTAACAGAATCTTGAAAATTTTACTTACTTGCTCTCTCTCTGATATGGTCTGTTAAAACTCCATGTCTCCTTTGCCTTCTTCAGTTTTTATGCTCTGTTCCACTTCTGCGTCATTCTATTTCTATGCTCTGCTCTTTTTCCTCCTACACTCAACACCGCATCATGTTCAGCTTATCTTCTGCCTTTTATGCTTTGTGCTGCCTCTGCATGCTCTTCATTGCTCCATTGATCTCCCCTTTAGTTTATACACTGCGTCTCCTCCTACCCACATGCATCATTATCGAAAAAACTCACTATCTTCTCTATTCTGCATGTATTTCTCACGCCGAGTCCTCTGCCTAATCATCATTCGAACTCTTCATCTTCTCTGGAGGTTATGTTGAATATTTTCATCATCAGTGGTCATTATCCAAAGATTCTTTGGATTCTCTGGTAGTCGTAACTCTTCATCTTCTCTGTTAGTTACAGTTAGTCATTTTTTGCTTATTTGGCTTCTAAGCCCCTTCCTTCACGTCACAATCGATGGTGACCATACGCCTAACCAATAGGGGCTTCGTGACTTGCCACTTCGGGAATTTTGGTATGAGACATATCGATTCTCCCAACTCCCGATATCTGAAGTGGAGCCTAGCGACGTTCTATCTCCTCCCTTAACCTTCCCTGATGTGACCATGGCTGTGACCACAAGCCTAACTTTCGAGCGCTTCAAGATCTCAGTCTAGTGAGTGCTAGCTCCTTCTTTTGATATGACCTTGGGAGATGATCTCACATGACCATGTGATTGTGGGCATGACCAAAGGCGGTTTGAGGGAAACGTGATTTTCACCCCGTAATTCACTACAGAGCTCCACATATGCCTTTCGCAATACCGTGGTTTTGATTGCGGCCCACTCAAGAAAAATTAAGAACCCAGCATGTTTTGGCCCCACAACTGAGCATGACCATTGATCTCCAATCCCTTGGCGATGCCACTCGATCAATGAATGCTATCTTCCTTCCTTTCCTCTTTCCATGCATGATCCCAGATCTTCACGATCTGTCGACACGTAGCTCCCTTCCAAATCAATGGCTACAGTTTATTTCATGATTCGGGCTTCGGGAGTTTCAAGTCTTAAACCCTGCTTTCCTTCGTATGTCAATATTCTGGAATTGAAAATCCACTGACATGTGTCCCTCTCAGATTGACAGTCGAGATCTCCTTCGGGTCTCTGAACTCTAGAGATTTCAAATCTCAAATTATCGTTTCTTCTGACTGGATATCTTCCAAAATGGAAGATTTGCTCACATATGTCCTCTTTAATCCAACGACTATCCTCCGCTCTGGGACTTCGCCCTTTGGCATTCTCATATTTCAGTTTCTCCTCGCTCAGCTTCCCTCTGAGCATTTTACCCAAAGCTTGTGATCTAGTGACACGTGTCCTCTCATAGATCGACGACTCCCAGCTGCTTCGACTGTTCAAGCTCTGACAATTTCAAACCTTTCTCCTTCACGTTTTCCCAGAGTATTTCCGCCCGAATGTGTAATATTCTGACACATACCCCTCTTGGCGATCAGGAACCAAGGTCTTCTTTGGGTCTTTGGCATTCAGGACTTTGGGACTTTAGTCTAATCACTGGTGGTAAAACTCTCAAAGTAAAACTCCCATAGTGACGTAACTTGGTTACATCACCTGATGATGTGGCACGACCTGAGTAGTTTTCGCGTGTCACTCAGATCATGATTTGCACATACCTGAAATGTCGATTCAACTTGACACTTTTCATTATCTGATTGTTCCATGTGTCCTTACTGACGTGGATCTCCTCATGTGACACATGTTCTTCTTCTGGATCTAACGGTTCTCCTAACTCCCAAAATGTATCTTAGATCGACAACTGAGAGCGACTTCGGACCTTCATCCTTCGGGACTTCGGGACTTTTAGTTTCCTTTCCAACCACAAAATCCTGAAGTGATTCGCTCCGGAGTTGTGGATCATGTGCCACCTGTCAATATTGACGATGGACGGTCCCTTCTTACTTCAAGACTTCGGGACTTTGACAAGTCCTCTCTCCTACGCTCATCCAAAGGCTTAACCTTCGTGCGTTTATCTCTAGATCCAACGACTATTGATCCTCGATGCTCAGATCCAATGGATCAGATCTGTACTTCTCCTCTATGCTTCCTCTAGTCACTAGACATTGATCTAACGGTCATCACATTTTCTCTAGATCCGATTGTCCTTAGTCATTTCGGATTTCAAGCTTCGGGTAATTCGACTTTCAAGTTTCCAATTCTTCCAAAGTGAGATTCCCTGAACAGTGACCTCCTCACAACTTTTGACCTGAAAAAAATGTTGTCTGCTGATCATGTTCTTAGATCGATGGCTCGATCTATCTACGGTGTTTATCTTCTAGCTTATCTTGTCCTTCCACTTAGAATGATCCAACGGTTGTTGGGTATTCAATATCGGTGATCCAACGACCATTATCATTCTTCCTCCTCAACTTTCTCGCCTTCTGCTCCACCTTATCTTCTTTCCATCAATGACAAGCACACTCTTCTTGTAAACATTCCAAGAATAGATTGGTTTAGAGAGTGGTTCAGAGACAAAGGAACATTATCATAATGGATGATAATTACACAGTAAAAGGCTCGAACAATGCTAATGGTTTCCAAATTAACAGATATTTTTTGGACACATGCAGTGCATACAACAGTTCACATTCAAAACAAAGTAATTCTTAGAAAAAATAATGACAGAAATCCCTACGAACTATGGAAAGGAAGCGCAAACAACAACCTCTACATAAAGGTAAATCAAGGTGGTATTTTATTAATTGAAATTTATGTTGATGATATTGTTTTTGGAAGTACTAATGACAGGTTAAGACATAAATTTGAAAAGGATATGCATTAAGAATCTGAAATGTCATTACTTGGAGAACCATCCTTCTTTCTGGGTCTTCATATATGTCAAAGAAACCAAGGAATTTTTATTTCTAAAACTAAGTGTATCAGAGAAATGATACAAAGGTTCAGAATGGAAGATTGCAAACTAGTTACCACTCCAATGCAAACCAGTTGCAAGTTGAGAAAATATGATGATTCAAAGTGTACATACCAGAGGTAATATAGGTCAATGATTGTTAGCTTACTATATGTGACAACATCCAAACTAGATGTAATGGAGGAAGTTGGACAGGTGGAAAGATTTCAAGCAGCACCAAAGAAATCACATGTATTAGCAGTAAAGAGGATTTTCAGATATCTAAAAGGAACATAAGAGTTTGAATTACGGTATCCAAAAGGAAAGGATATATCACTCATTTCTTACACAGATGTAGATTGGGCAGGTTGCATTGATGATAGAGGAAGCACCAATGGAGCAACGTTCTACTTTGGTGAGTGTTTATTATCTTGGATAAGCAAGAAACAATCATTAGTATCCTTATCTACAGCTGAGGTAGAGTATATTGCAGGAGAAGCATGTTGTACACAGGTTCTATGGATGAAACAAACTGTGACAGATATACAGGTTTATTATGATGAGCCCATTCCAATCTACTATGATAATACAAGCACCATCAGTATCTCAAAGAACCTGATGATGCACTCCAAGATGAAGCAAATTCCAATCAAATGTCACTTTCTACAGGAACAGTTTGCAGAGTAGAACATCAGAGTTGAATATGTGGGCACAAAACAACAAGTGGCATACATCTTTACAAAACCGCTTCCATGAGAATCCTTTGAGTATCTTCACCAGAGACTAGGAGTAATTTCTACTCCAAAATGAATGATTTTGAATGCTTATCTTATATGTCTTAGATGTACATGAGGAAGCACCATAAATTGGACAATTTAGGTTGGGAGATTAGTTTCAAGGAGAGTTATGTTAGGGGAACAACCCTGGATGGAAAGATGCATTTTCCATCGATGACAAAGGGGGAGAGATTTATCAGATGCAAAGGTAAATTCTTGGAGATAGAGCATAGAGGTATGTTTCCAAGGGGAGTGATTGCCACAAGGGAAGAATGACAAATATGACTTCAAAGTGATACCCTTTGTCAAAGGGGGAGATATTATTCATATAAAGGGAGTGAGAGTAATCAGAGGTTTATAAACACAAAGAAAAATCAAAGGCATGTAGATAGGGGGAGAAACCCCAAGGAGAATTCAATCAAGGGGAGAAGCCCCAAAGGAAGATACCCTTTTCCATTGATGTCAAAGGGGGAGAGATAGAAACATTGATGAGTAATATAAGCATGAATGTTATCATGACTAAGTGTTTCCATCAATGTTGGTGTTGCCATCAATGCCAAAGGGGGAGATTGTTAGGCAATTGGCTTAGGTTGATGGAAAATTGGTGTGGATTGTTTATTTTCATTGATGTCAACCATTGGAGAGTGATACTATATATTGATGTCAACCCTTAGTGATTGATGTCAACCCTTGGTGAAAGTCCGGTAGCAAATTCTAGAAGCACGAAGGTTTGGGTAATGGACCCAAGGTTGTTTCATGTATAATGGTATGAGTTTTAATATATTTTAAGGTAATACTATTATATATGTATAGTACATGTAATTCCATTTCCTTTGGTATGTGGAACGTCACATAACTCCTCACGGTTAGCGAGTTATGGCCATGAGAAGTTGGAGAACCCAAGTTTGGGTAATGGACCCAAGTTTGTTTGAGTTTTGATATATTTACCGGAAATACTATTCTCTATGGATAGTACATTTCATGCCATATTCAGTGGTATGTGGAACACCACATAACTCCTCACGGTTAGAGATTTATGGCCATGTGAAGTTGGAGAACCCTCATGAGTCATCTAGAAGCCCCAAAACGTCAAAGTAGTCAAAGTGATTTAAGAGATTTTAGAAGGTAAATAATAAAGTGAAGTAATGAGTCTACTAAAAGTCAAAGTGAATACAAAAGAAATTATTTAAATAATAAATTTAATGGAGAAATTAGAAGTGGGTTAACCCTAAAATAAGGAAAGTGGGTTAAGATGGTTAAAAGGTAACCCTTGAGGAAGCTACATGAAAGTATAAATAAGAGGAAAGGCTCTCTCATTTTTAATCACACTTGAGAATATTGAATAGTTACAAGTGACTGATGTAACCAAAGGATATCTAAGCCAAATTTTAGAGGGAAGGTGAAGTAAAGAAGGTTGAAATTCAAGGAAGGACAAATCCTTTTGATGATGCTTTCTAAGGTATGTTATTTACAGGTCATCTCACCATTTTCACAATAATTTTTTTTATAGAATGATTAAAACCCTGAAATTGGGATTCTGTTGAGGAAACCTGTCTAAGTATCTGTGGTGCAAATTTTAGCTTGTAGGTTGTTGTATTTTCGAAGTTACACTCCATGGAAAATAGGGTTTGTGGCTAGTCCTGAAACTAGTCTAAAACATGTGTTTCGGAAAAAAATGTCATAACTTTTTCATAATAGATCCAAATTCAGTAAGACAAAATGTGTTGGTTATAGTACAATGTGTAGTATTCTGTGTACAATTTTCAGATCATTACAACAAATATTTCGTGCGGGGCACACTCTACAAGTTCACTCTCTAGAATAATCCAAAATTCAACAAGGTTTTCCATTTTTTCTATAACTTCTTTTCTGAGAGGTTCCAAGTAGTGAAACCTGGAGGAATTGCATAAAACATACTAAAGAACATTGTGTACTATTCTCAGATCTGTATTCATTACAGGTACATAGTTATGATTATTTCAAGTTAGGGTTGTTGACTAATCCAAAACTAGTCATGTGAGACTAAAGTAAAGTTTGATGAAAATTCTAGTCTCTTGTTGTTAAAGTTAAGGAAGGTTTGCAAGTATGTGATCATTTAAACTAGGTCTACTACAAAGTTACAAATCAGATTTGGATGATGAAATTGATGAGGGATTTTGGTTGAGGTACATGTTGGGTACATGGTTGAGACAAGTAGTTGATGATTTGGCACATACATGAGGTGTATAGTTGATGATGTTGGTACATCTTGATGAATAATAGTTGATGAGTAGTTGATTCATGATTGGTACATACTTGGCACATGGTTGGAGGCACTTGTTAGTAGTATTGTTGACACATGGTTTATGGATGATGTAGCATACTTGTCTCGGTATATTATTAGAAGCACATATTGATATTGGTGATGATTACGAGTTGTTGTGTTATGCTTGGTTGATGCACATCTTGGTGATATTTTGCATATGGTTAAGATTTGTCTTGGTGATTGATCTTAGTGAGTAGATCTGATTTGGTTGATAAGATTGACGAGACAGGTTGTTGTGATAGGTTGTTTGGATAGGTTATTGTGACATTTTATTTGTATAGGTTTGGCGCATGGTTGATGCATTTGTTTATGGTACAGGTTGAGGTATAGGTTGATGTATGGTACATGTTGGCACATGTTATTGGTACATGTTGTTACGGGTTGGATAGTTGCAGGTCAGTGGTATATCTCACAGTGATAGTGTGATAGTGGTTCCATCATTCTACTTCTATGTCAAGGCGGTTGGACGGGGCAAGGACAGGTGGTTGTATCCACCTTCTGGTTGTAGCCAGAGAACATAAGGGGTTGTAGCCTCCTTCTGGTTGTAGCCNAAAAAAATCCGTGGTTTTATCCCTCTTTGGGTTTCCACGTAAAAACACTGGTGTACTGTGTATGTGTATGATTGCTCATTTTTTCATTATTTATTTACTCTGAAACTATTGGATGATAATGCTACATTGATATAACACTTTCATATTGTGGTTAAAAAGGATTCAATTTCTCTATTACCGATTCACCCCCCCTCTCAGTAATCCAACATGTGCAACATAAAAAAATTTACGGTAGTAACAAAAATTCACCTAGCAATCTACAACATAAAAAATCAATACTGGTTAATGTAAAAAATATTAATTGTACATATTGCATCCAAACTTTAAAAATGATCAACTAACAACAAAAATAGAGGAAAAAATAAAAACTTCATCATCATGTACTAAATGTGTCAAAACATATTACATACCTTAGGAGTTGTGTGACACAAGTGTTTGAAAAGACATCCATAACCTTTAAGTTCACTAGCAACAATATAGCAGCGGGAATACTTGTTTTGGAGCCTTCATAAAGAGGTTGTGTTTCCTTCTCAAGTATAGGTATATCAAAAACACCATAAAGCTAATCATCATCATCATCCATTCCAACATTATTAAATTTCTCCTCGATCAATATATGTGTCCCATCTTCTTCAACTATGTTATTAGCATCAACATCTTCTTCCACAATATCATTAACTTGATCTTCAATATTCACTCCATGTTCCTGAACAAGCGCTTATACAACCATGTCTTCCTCCACGGGCAGTGCACTAGGGCATTGTTCCTTTATAATTATAAACAATCAAGTAATATTAGTGTATATAAGAAATATTAAAACGATACAAACACTAACAAATATAATATAGAAAAACAAAGACAACAAAGACAAAGATATACACTTTTCTTGACATGTAGAAAGAGAGACACTTTGTGAGATATATAGTCACAACCAACAAAAACAACATATTCTTATTTCACCTTCATCATTATGTCATATTATTTCTTGATTTCACTTGGAGACCTATTACGAGGAAAATATCTCTATGGCTAGGGGTAAACCACAACAGACGGAACGACACCCATAAATCAACTCTAATATCAAGTATGCTATATAAATGAAATGCTAACAAGACAAGGAAAAAATCCTACGTCTTCCGGACATTCGAAGAAGACCATCGTTGAGAACGCGACCCAAATATTTATACCTGCAACTTGTCCTCAAAAACAAAGATACACAAGCATCTGGTGATAATATATGATGTCATCATATAGATTAGCATAATCCATTAACATACATGACAAATATGCCCATGGAAATTAATTCAAATATTTGCAAGATATCAATTGAACGAGAAAAGAGTATTTCTATTAACATAATCAACATAAGTACATAGGTGAGAAACTTCTGTAACGACACGAATCAAAACTGAGAAGCTAAGTCCCTCCATTTGGGCCTCCACCACTTCAATCCTCTACAAAGTAAATCTCATATATAGGAGTCAATGAGTTTATCCATCACAAAGTAGGAAGAGATTGGGGGTTGAATAGAAGACGTTCAAAATTTCAAGGATAAATGGATGCATAATCAATATGAAGTGAAATTTCTCTAGAGTGTCTTTTCTCTCAAAGTTGAATGGTCTATTAGACTTGGATATGGCTCAATTTATAGCCTCCAAATGGAACTAAAGGGACAAGTCGAAGCATTTCCAGTGTATGGAATGTCAAGGATCATGGATCTCATGTCATGGCATGGAAACCTGGCATAATTTTTAATTTTTGAGCACCAAACCCGATGTATGTTGGATGTAGTGGAGCAACCTATGTATACTCTTGTTGTATAACTGATAGGGAACTTATATGTACAAAAATGTGCATTTTTGGCTATGGAGTGAAAAAAAAGGGGACTTCAAGTCTATAGAGGGAAATGGAAGGCCATCCAAGAAATATGCATGGAGTGAGGAAAAAATTGTTGTAACAAATGCCCCCTAATGTGTGAGGTCATAGGACTATTTTCGATGGCCAAAATACATTATAATTCCCAGAAGTGGAGTAATGAAGACTCATCTGGAAGTACTAGTTACTCATGAAGATATTACAATCCATAAAGACTTTGTACACATGGATGCCAATCTAAATTACACTACAGATCCATGTGGAAATATATCAAATAGTTGTTCATGGCCATGAATATGCAATACAAAGTGGACATATTCCATAGGATTTCATAGTCATGAACAAGACACAGTGGAGTCCGGTCTCAAAATCAACTGAAGATATCTGTATACAATGGAGTACAATCTGATCTCCCATGATCACTGAAGTCATATAGGTAGTGGTCCAATGAAAGACAATAGTAGATAAGGAATGATGCTACTTTAAGTTGGAGGTATTCTACACTATCCATCGAAGGTGCAAGTCTACATCATGTGAATAGAGGAGTTGAGGTCGAACACGATGATACTTCATTTGATTATCGGTCATTAAGGTATATCATTAACAAATGCAAGATAACCCACCAATAATGAAAGTAGGTATCAAGGCACCGAGTACATTCCACAAGAGTGAATAAGGGTTTTGAGGTCGAACACTTGACGAATCCATCGATCAGGAGACATGGATGTATTCCCAACTGTTGATGGTGGGAGAACTTTCCATTGATGGTTGCAAGCCTCTATGTACTCATAGGACTCTAGGTATCATTTCTAGAATAGATGAGATGAATTTGATGGAAGGAGACCCATTGAAAGGAGATCATTGAGGAATATCTCATCATCTAGCATGCGGTAGAAAGAAATAACTTGATTATTAGGAGGATCTTAGATGAATAGGATGTTCATGAACCAACGACCATGTGCATCCCTTACATGCACTATATTCAAGTAGTGCATGAAAGATACCCTCTGAATATCAGCCAATAAGGAAAATTGTCGACAAAGGCGAGGAAAACACCAATAAGGATAATGGAATCCAAGAAACAACACGAATTCCAATGTGTGAATATATTTATTTTCTTCGAACACAAGGGAAAACCCCAGTCAGCGACCAATGAGAAAATTTCATCTGTTGGGTTCAAGATTACCTACCCATGATGAAAGTAGGCCCAGGGTGCAAGGTAGGACAACAATTTCATGTGATTTTGAGATACACTGAGGGCATGGCCAACATGCAAAGTCAAGAGTTCTGAGAAATTCTCGACACAGGATTTTAAAATTCCTTTTAACAAAAGCATGATACATATGGATAAGTTGGGAATCATAGAATTGATAATGATCATTAATAAAAATTTGCGACCTAGGAGGCATCAACAAAATCTCCATAGGGACTTGAAGAAAAACCATTCAGAGGAGTAAAATCTAAGTAACAAGATCAACTTCCTAAGTTCATGCTAAACTCAAACTTTAGATGAAAATGGACTCAAAATTTTGTGCTTCATTCAAAGGCGAGATGACTGTTGCCAATACAAGATAATATTCTTTTCCTGCCCTTTTTTTTCGGGTTTTCATATGAAAATAAATTCTATGATACAGGAGAGGAAATGAGTGTTGTGAGTAAGAAACTAGTTCGAAGTAGTGGAACATACCTATGCTCAATGCAATGAAGTGCATGCGGGCATGGACAGTCGAGGGGATGTTTCCTCTAAGGATATAGGGTGTCAAGCTGAAAAGGATATATGGAAGGCACTTCTTGGCTAGTGATGCAAATTTTAGAGGCAAGAGGCTTATAAAGAGAAAGTGGGAACCGACAATAGGATCAACAATGCAAGAAGGATGATGGAGTGCGATTACAACTTAACTCAATTTTGTTTTTTTTGTAGATTTAGTCCCCTAGGCCCAAAATTGTATAAAACAATAACCAGGAGAACTCTTCTAGCCAATGATGACTAGAGTATTCATTTTTCCCTAATTAGTCTACTTTCTTTGGAAAAGGGTTAAACTTATACCAATTAGACGTCCTTTCAAAACCATTTAACGAGTGTGAAAGAGACAAGTTCACTCAACAATATTTTCATTTTTTTGGGAGTCAGAAAAAAACTTAACCAAGACTTGGTGGGAGTCCCATAGGTAATGGTCAGAATTCTTGTGAGTAAGAAAATGGGGTTCGAACGAAAATTCATATTAGGACTATAAGGAACTCTTGGTCCTATGAAATAACTTTTGCATGGGCACCAAATGACACAAAGGTTCTAACTAGGTCACCCATGTTTGGTAAGTCTCTACCACTTAATAACGACACTTCTAGTAGCAATGAGAAGGTTTTTTGTCACTAAGATATGGGTTTGTACCTAGGGTGTATGGACCATGATCATAGGATGATGCAAGAATGCAAAGTGGAGTGAAAACCAATCCTATAGGTCAGTGAAAGAATATACCTGTCAAATGCATGAACAGGTGGTAGGATGCTGGAAATCCGTAAAACACCATGGAAAAAACCACTAGAACCAAGTCTTTCCACTGCACAACTAGTCCATAAGGTCAAAAATAGAAAATAACTATAGCAAGTGGGTAAAAAATTTATACTAATAGTAAAAATAAATCATTTTACCATACCATTTTCATTTTTTCACCCAAATAGTGAATTTTAGGCAATTTTTCCCATGATCTTCAAGTGATGATTGTGGGAGCTACTATCAATGAAATCAACAATAGTCTTGACCAAGTAAGTGCCCATCCCATCCTCGTCAATTTCAATGGTTTAAATTTCATTTTTAGTCCCCATTTTTTTAGTATTAGAGGTCGTTACATGGAAACTAGGGTGTACACGGGTGACAGATCATCAGGTTGTGTATATGACCCCATATACACAGGAAAAGTGAAGCCTTCATGCGTATATGAAGCCCTATACGCAACTGTCATAAGGTTATCCTGTGGACAAGTTCGTGAAAAATATTTTGAAAGGGTTTTAACTCAAAAAATTATCTTTCTTTTGTAGGATGGTTATTGAATGGAGATAAAGGGAGAATGAGGAGATAAATGCAGCAGTCGGAAGAGATGCAAGGGCCCAACAATCTTTGAAACAATGAGGACTTTATAAATTTTGGGCTCTCAAATGAATGAGGCTTGAGGTGAGTTTTCTCCAGTTATTGGTAAACTATTGGGATCCAGAGACAAAGTCCTTCAATCTTGATGGAAAACCATCAAGGATTGAAGTGGATGGTATATACTTTATCACAATATTGTCTCGCTGGGGCGAGGTGGTGAATATCAAGGCCCGAGGGGCTAAAGGTGGTATGACTATGGAGGAGTACATTTCCACCCACTGTGTTGCAAACACAAATAAAGTAGGGAGACAAATCCCTATCAGGGAGATATAGAACCTGATTCTAAAGATCATCATGCTTGTACTCACATGGATTTCAGGGTCGGCCTCATTGCACCAGGCATTAAGGCCACTCATGTTCTATGCGGCGAAGTGTTTGAGACCCACTGTTTATGACTAGTGTACCTCACTGCTGGCCAACATGAAGAGCCAATTGATGGATTGAAAATAAGGGCGAATGAGAAATTTTGTATTTACATCCATATTTTGTAGTTTTTTCTTTGAGAGGATTCTAGGTTTGATCCCTAGAGTAGAGATTACTCCACACGAACTGTGCAATCCATCCATGTCATGATGGAATGACGTGATGAGACAGATAGGAGGTGGTAGGGTGCCAACCCCCTACAATGATGAGTTATTTTTCTGGTGGCACCGACAGGTCATAGCCATTGACAACTATCCTTACAGAGGGATCGACTACATAGGGGATCCTGACATGCCATTTCCACTAAGTTTTGCCTATGGTGATATTGGCAAGAAATTATTTTTATATATTTCATTTTTTTGTGTTTTTCAATTTTGATTAAGGAGAAATAAAAAAATGGAAATATTTTTGTATGGTATCAAGTATTAACAATTGATTTGTTATGAAAAATTTTGTTCGCGATGTCTAGAGGGATTCACACAACATCAACGAAGGGGTCGAGGAGATGAGCTAGTAGGCGGGGACATGGAGAGAGTGCTACAAAATGTGTAGGGAAACTGTTAGCCCTTGGTTTGGTATTAAGGAAGAAAGAAAATATTAAAGAAGAGGAAAGATGAAGCACGAACTACACGGGAAGCACACAAACCAAGGAAGGGTCGAAGTGGTTAAATAAGCATAAAAGAAGGAGCGAAGAAAAGGAAAAGTTAGTCGTTGCAGGAGAAGATCAAGGAAGATAAAGTAGCAAAGAAGAGGGATCGTGGACAACTTAGCAAGTGAAAGAAGACACCAACAGGTTCTTTGGAGCACCTCGTGGAAAAGAAGGAGGAACAAGCTGGCGAAGCCCTTAAAATGTGGGTCAAGTGGGCCTAGGGTTTTGACACCTAGGGTTTTGGATATAGGGTTTTGACACCTATACTTCGTTCTAAGGTTGTCCTAGAGTCATGTAATGTATAAATAAAGGTATAGAGGAGTCGAGAGGGTTGTTCATTATTGGTCATTGTTCGTTGTTGTTGTTATTACTGTTGTTGAGGAAAATATTGAGTCTATATTGTGGATCTCCAACTAGGTGCAAAGATCAACCCTACAACTGAGTGTGCAAGGAGGGAAGAAAAAGAGAAAGGTTTGCAACTAAGTGTGCAGATAGAACTGCATATTTTCATCTAATAAATCAAGAAACATAGTTCTATGGACGTAGCCCTAGGGAGAGGGTGAACCACATATATATTTTTGTTCTTTGGGGTTGATGTTGTGTTATTTGTTATTTGTTATATTGTATTGCATGATTGGTAGAGATAAGAGATATATCCAGCCTCACGAAGTGTGCATAAGAGTGGTAAATAATATCTAGATTGTTTTGCGTTGTGTTTTGGAATCACTTTGCATTTCCTCTAGTTGTAGACACCTATGTCCTGCAACCCCCTATTGCTACTTCGGGTGAGACTTCATCTTCTTTGCAAATGATTCCAAAAGGTCCAGTAGTTAGGGATTGTTGATGCGCTTTTAGAGTTAAACCCTGGGTCTACCCAAATGGTTCCGTTGTCAGGACCGGGATCTTCTTGAGGGAATGTCAAGGTGGTTTCCATCGAAGACAAATATTCAAAAGTGGATACAATAACAATAAAAGGAATTCACTTAATACCAGAACAAGAATCCTAGCATTAGTACAAAATGCTGGCTGGGAAGGTACATCTTTACCGATGTACACGAGATTTTCTTGGAGGAGTTCATAAGGAGTTATATGAGTGGTTAGCCAGATTAGCAAACACCTAGTTTGAGATTAGATCTAGACCACCTGTGGTTTGGACAACAACGTTGATCAAGAAATTCAAGAGAGTCGATAATGTTGTGTCTAGGGCAATGGATCTCTAGTTTGATAGAACTATTGGAGGGTGCATTACTGAGTTTTCTATTGACAGAGTAGAATTGTATAGTCAAGCAGAGAGGTATTTGTTTAAGGTAGCTAGAGGAAAGTTTCTACAATTTTTAAAGATGAGAATTAATATGCTATTGCATGAGAAGAATATCTTTAATATACAGTAATCAATGGGATATTAAAGCTAATTTTCAAGGATTCAGACCACGACAGTGACACAGAGGTTGGACTCACGCTCAATGGGAGACTATTCAGATAGGTTCCTCTTGTGAACCTATTTAAGAAGAAATATGAAGACGAGGGATTCTACAATGGAGAAGAAGCAGATCTAACAAACGAAGAGTATTCATAGTCCGCAAGGGCAGAGGAGGTAAAGACTGAAGAACTTCGCTGAGGAGAATAAAAACTTCAGGAACTGCGCATACTGTCAAAGTAAGCACTATTACTCTTCATGTTTTTTTAGCAACACTAAGTAACCAGACTTACCAGAGTAGTTAGAGAAATCAGAGTATTGTTACAAGACGTTTAGTACATA
>JASDQU011504990.1:9826-21629 GCA_032191745.1 Picea mariana | reverse complement strand
TCCTCACAGGCCTGACAACCTGCTTCTTCAATTCATCTCCTAAGCAATACAACAACAACATTCAACTAACACACGGGTGACATAAGAATTAAAAAATTGGTATGGACACTAAAAGTGGGAACAAACCAAGCTTAGCCAAGACTACGTTGGAAACAACCACCAACCGCTATGACACAACATGACTTAGGAAAAATACAAGTTCGTAGGGCTTCACAGGAAATACGCAGGACAACTCCAGTGTCTTCAAGTTACACTGGCACGTGCATCAATGGGTAGTATGGTGGACTTCTAGGGTCACTAACCCCACGAGAGTGAAAACCAAATCATGAAGGATCGTGACCCCCGTCTAAATCGTGAAAATCCTAAATGAGCTCTCGACAACGAGCTGACTTTCCCACTTAAAACTGCATGCGCCCAGGTTGACACATGTCTCCCTGAAGTTTCATGAGCTCCACTTAACACTCGTCCCCCTTTCCCCTAGGAAATTAGGACAACACAGATTATGTCAAACCTTACCCTTTAGGAAATAATAATATAATACTATTCCTTTATAGGTAAGCATAGATTAGCCCCTATTCCTAGACATTTAGCCCCTTCCCCACCTAGTGCAACTTAGTCCCCCATAACTCTTTCTTCATGGAGGGTCTACACGCAACGATGTGTAGTTTTTATTAATGATCTTGCATAATTACATATAAAAAATAGGCTCATGGACTTAGCATCCTAGGATCTCTGGCCTAATCATCAAATAAGCCTCCTAGCTTATTGTAAGTCATCTCATCAGCCTAACAAACATGTTTACAATTCATAATTACAACTGGAGCTCTATCGAGGGATATTACAATCTCCTCCCCTTATTTTTGCATTGTCGTCAGTGCAACTTGTTTATACATATATAATTTAAAAATTATTCAAAAAGATCCAAGCTTTAGCTATTGGAAGCCTATTATCCACCCGATGCTCTTCTTTCAAGCACCAATTCTGGTGTTCATAATGCAGCTGAAACTCAATTTCTCTATTCCATAGAGTGACTTCAGAAAAGAATTCAACTCATTGTTCCTTGTTACATGATTCAATTAAACTTGATTGAAAGCACTGACTGGATGTAAATCCACAACGTTCCACCCATCCTTAGATCTCATTGTTGATAAACTCTTAGCAGGGATATGGCTCCACAAATATTAACACTCTGCTCCTACACCTATTCATTTAGAAGCAACATTAGAGCATATAAGCAATATATATATATATATGCGTGTGTGTGTGTGTGTGTGTGTGTGTGTGTGTGTGTATGTATGTATGTACAGGAAATTTTAATAACATTATAACATGTATACAAGATACACAACATACAATGAATAGAGAATTGAGACTTATCTTTTGATTGAGAAGACCTTTCACCCCTGAGAAGGGATATCAATCGATTGGGGAAATGGCTTCCCAATATATCCACAGTCCACAATCCATATCAACATGGTCTAGGATAAGGTACCAAACCTCAACAACACTCCAACCAACAGTCTCTCATTCTTCACATGCATGTCCCACCCCAAGAGTGTACACCTTCTCTATCACATAGTCCATCGACTGCTACACCTCCCTTTCCTTGGGCTTCAGCAACAAGTCATATCAGGAAGTATCGGATTACCATGGCTCTCGAATTTCCAACTTCTCTCAGATATTTCCAATCAACATCTTCCTCGATATACTCTTTGTAGTCAACATTCTAACTTTAATAAACATCATCTCATTTGCATCACTCACATGTAGTTATCATGAGAGAACATAAAATAATTCATTTAGGAACTCCAACCTAGTTCAAAAAGGGAATTAAACTTTTCCCCAAAACATGAAATTCCATTTCATAATTCTTCTTGGTTGTTTCCATATTAGCATTGCAACCTTCCTTGTGGTTTTCCATAAGCATCAAACTGCATACCATTTTCTTGCAAGGCTTCATCTTGCATACTACAAACAAATTGTCAGCATTTATTGTACATCATAATTCAATTGCAATATGTACAGAACCATATGCAATGAACTTAGAATTGTCTGCATCTATCAATTCAATCATAATTACCAAACAATTTAATAAAATAGAATGACTCATCATTTTATGAATATGCATGTTCACGGTAATATTTGTATGTTCATTACTTCTTTTTCTGAAAAAAGAAAATTTCCTGTAGTCAATGCTCATGTGACTACTTGACTTGTAAATTTACTATTTCAATGTCTAACACCTCCCTGAAATGTCCTCAACTTCATGAGTTCACAAAATTTCAGTTATTAGTAACAATTATATCCATGCAATAACATATATTCATGTACTTACAAAACACATTCGACCATTTCATTCAGTACACAATTATATCACCTACTATGCACGAGTGCAATTCTCAATGCATACTTATTTAGTGCACCTTGCATTGAAGTACATAATGCTCTTTATCTTAGTCATGTATCTCACCATCCATAAGTTGGAATTTTGGCCAATGTATTGACACATTCTCCACACACTTCCTATTTTCTTCCCAATTAATTGGATTCCTTCCTTTTCGACCCAAAGACTACACCAAGAATATAATTTTGTGGTATTCATTAGTGTTCGAAAAAGGGTTGCAGTCCAAGTTTTATTTAAAGGTAGGAATATTTGAGTACCTGTGTGGCTCATAATCTTTCCATATCCATACTTTTCCATATCCAACCATTTTCTAGTCTCATACATGACTACCTTTATTGGCATTCATTCCTATAACAAGTTATTATCTTTTAATTCTTTGGTTATTACCCCATAACAAAATTAACATGATATTATACTATGTCATTGTGTGCATTCAAAAGCCAAAAATATTTGAATTAATACAGGCCTCCAGCCTTTACCACATCCAGTTCTATGCATTCAAATAATATAATCATGTGATTTTATAAAATAACTCTAGCTGAGGAAGTTCTTACCTAAATTCCCTTCAAAAATTATGCAAAAAGAGTAATAAAAACTCATACCTTCATGACTTCCATTAATAAATTTGATGTTACATGTATGACTGATGGTAGTAGAATATTTCATTCTTCTTTTATCAAACCTAACCAACCTTCAAGTTTTTGTTGCTTCCTTCCATATGTAGCAACATCATCAACAACAACTGCAACATGAAATAATTCTTTTTATGCTTATGGTTTTTCAACCAACCCTAATTCAATTGCTGCAGTGCTACCACAATTTCATAAACTTCTTTCCCATGTGAAACTTTTCCTTGTTGATCCCAAAAGTCTTCAATTCTTCTTGAATTCTTGAATCTTCTTGTGCTCCAATTGTGATCATTATGCATGATTAGTTCTGACCTAAGCACTTTCTAGCAAAATCGCTCTTGCATGCTTTTGCATTTATAACCAATTACTAATGTTGACATTATCCTTCAACTTTTATTTTTTTTCTAGATCCATCTATCCCAACTAGCTTCAAACTTGACTTACCTATCCAATCTCTAGCATACTTGTAACGATGCACATATGCCCCTTTTTCCAGTTGCATAGAATCAAATGAAATTCCTTTGTTTACCTTACCATCATAGATTCAGGTGATATCTCCAACCTTTTGGGTTGTCACTCATGGCTCTATGTTACTTAAGATGGATTCTTTTTAGGAACCATCTCCTCTACATTCAAAACCATGCATAGAACCATTTTATTCTTCCCAGTTCCTTATTGATTTTTCTTTAGAAGTTACTTCACTTTTAAATTATTATTGACTTGATATCTCCATGCTCTTATGAAAATACCTTCACACCTTTGGAGTGCATCAAAAATCCTCTACTATTCTATCTTTCCTTCCTGGAGTGTTGACATGAATTCCTATTAGCTTGATATCTATCTCATGATTTCTTCTTCCAGTATCTTAGGATGTTCATGGACTTGACTCCATCCATGAGTTTTTCCTTGCATACTTTGCATACTTTCCACCACATATTATGCTGATATTAATTTTCAACACTCCATTATTATTTGGATTCCTCTGATTCAACTCCTGCATGAACGAATTATAATTCCAATCATGTTCTCTGAGTAACCTTGGTTAGTTAACACCAAATTTTTTCTTCAAGGAATGTGATTTAGACTTATGACATGCATATTCAACTTCTTTCATGCCATATTTGATGACCTTCATGCCATGCTTCCACTGTGCATTTTGATAATAATAATGGAGGTTCTATCTCCAATCTATAGTGTTGATCCTTGGAGATGTCACATCTTATATCCAAAGTCTTTCATATTCCATAAAACCTTCCTTCCTTATTCCCATGCTTTTCATCTCCATATGAACTTATGGTTCATGTAGTATCATATATCGCAGATGGATTTCTCCACCTAGAATCCTCTTTTTGACTTATTTCCCATGAATGCTTCCTTTCTCAATTATGAGGTTTGAGAAGCAAGTTATGATCCTTTAAAACTTGTGCTTCTTATATGATGCATTCTTTGTGTAGCTGATCTCTTTTCTCTGAGCTAATATTTATCTGATCTATCTTTTGTTTAACTCTATATAAACAATGTGTAGTTAATCAAAATTGTTAGGCCATCAATCCTTAACAATTTCCACAGTATTCCTAAATCAATATGATTCAAGGAAATCTTCCAGATTTCACTATGTGGTTCTCGATCGATCAAGAATCCCCGCAGATATTTTTTTTTTGATCTATGCACTTCTCTGCAATAATTTTCGGGCACTAGCCCCTTTTTGTCATCCACTAACCCATGCGACCATGGGTTGTGTCCCAACTCTAGGTCGATGGTGCTTATTCGGGACTTCGGGCCTCCGTTTTTTAGAAGTCTAGCTTCAAAAGTTCCTAACTCCTTTCTCTCTAGGGTTTTGATCCTCCTAAGTAGACCTCCACTTGTCACGTGTCCTTTAACAGATCGATGGTTGTCAATCATTCAACACTTAGGGATTCGGGAATTTGTGGCTCACCCATTCCATTTTCCTCTAGAGTGTCCTTCCTCTGACGTTAGTCTCATATTTCCATGCATCTGCTGGTTCAGGGTTTCGATGTTCAAGAAATATCATGTCACATCAGTTAATTCCTTCCAATTTGTAGGGGTACGCATCGACAGTTTGGAGTAACCCACCTTTCTCCTTGCAATTCTTCTAACACTAACACATAACCTCTCGGTGAAACCGTGGTTTTGATTGCAAGACCGCCTTGGGGAATTAAATCCCATGCAACTTGGGTCCTTGCAATGCATCCTGGCCATCAATCTTGATGTATTGTGATCAATGCTAGTGTGGGCCTGCCGACCTTTAACTATGTTATGTAACCTCAGGGCCCACATAGTACAACTAACAACATTCTAGGTGGGGGAATGTGGAAGGTATAGGAGAGGTCCACGTCACCTTCAGGTGACGTCATCGTGACTCACTACTTCGGCTCTTCAGGTCTTCGAAGATTTAGGCTTCGCGAGTTCTTTCCTCAGCACACAGTAATTATCCTGAACATTGAAATCCCGAACAAGCCAATCTGCTGACATGGGTCCCTTATGACAGATGGTCTAGATTACTCTGGATTTTGGAGCTTCTAGAGTTCTCTATCCTTCATACAATTCCATAACTTCGACCCTTGTATTGATCCAATGGTTTTGATCCAACTTCGTCCCAATCCAATGGTCAAACTCTTTTCCTAAGATATATGGCATAGATCCACTTCGGGGACTTTAGGCTTCACGAGTTTCAACCTCTCCACACTCATTTTCTCCTAAACTGATTTCACCTGAAGTCAACGATCTATCGATGCGTGTCTCCCATAGATCGATGACTACAATTCACTTCAGTTCTTCGGGCTTCAGGAGTTTCAACCTCTCCACACTCGTTTTCTCCCGAAGTGATTTCACTCGAAGTCGAAGATCTGTCGACGCATGTCTCCCATAGATCGACTGCCACAATTCACTTAGGCTCTTCGAGCTTCGAGAGTTTCAACCTCTCCACACTCGTTTTATTCCGAGGTGATTTCACCCGAAGCCGATGGATTTCCACCATGTATCTTCTCTCTCAGATTGCCAGCACAGATGAACTCCATTACTCCATGGATTGCCAAAGGAACTCATGACTAACCACCTCGCAATTTTTCTAGATCTAACGGTTTAGGGTGACTATGTTTCCTCCTAAAGAAATCCTAGCCGTTAACTCGTTAAACCTTGAGAGTTTCTACCCCCTTTAATATTTCTTCCCTCTATCTCCCCTGAGCTTCGTTTCTATAAACCATTTCTCCTTAGAGTGTTTCTTCGACACTTAGTTGAATATTGGATCTGTGCACTCCTTGCAACAGATTTTTGTGTCCCTTCATGAAAAAACTCAAGCCATTTCTCCCGAGATTTTTGAGTCAAAGACTTTTTTGATGCATTGCTTGCACCCAAGGATGCTATGAACCTCAAATTTTTTCCCTTTTGCCAACAATTCACTCTGAAATATTTGTGTCTTTAACCACTAACATGGCCCATCCAGGCTGAATGTCGAAACCATGACTTTGATACCAATTTGTAACATCCTCGGTCACCAACCCCTACTGGGTAGCACTACCTAATGACTGAATCATTGTTTTTCTCTACTCTGATACCATTTTGTAACATCCTCGGCCACCCAGGTCGGGTCATGCTACTCATAGAAACAATAATTATCATATTCATATAAATATAAACATAAAAAGACAACACATTCTGTTCATACAGATTAATGCGGAAATAACAATAAAAGAATACATGCAGTACTCACAGAAAAAACCCATAATATAATAGCATATACATGCAATATTCATGAATTATAACACATATACATATACACAGCATGTAAATGAACATAAAAATGTGTACTTATCTTTCAATTGAAGTAGACCAACTGCGTGCAGACCTTCCACGAACCTCCCAGCCATAGACCACGTTGTTCATCAGGCTCAATAGTGGGTCACCCCCAAGTTGGGACTAAAATCCACTAGGAAAGGGAATTCTAGGATTGGAAAGGACAGCAAGAAAGTTTCACCAAACAACAGGAATGATCTTTTATCCCAGGACTCACTTACGCCCAAAATCCATAGACCTTTATTCCCTACACATCTACTCCACCCTAGGAGGGTACACCTTCACTAATACAAGTCCATTGGCTACTACACCTCCTTTACCTTGGGCTTCAGCAATGGGATGGATCGAAAGTCTCTAAGTGTTGTATCTTCTATGGGACTCCCTTCTAGGAGAACTCACTTCCTAGCAAAGTCTCTCACCTAGGAGAGTTTCTCACAGGCCTGACAACCTGCTTCTTTAATTCATCTCCTAGGCAATAGATAAACAACATTTAGCTAACACATAGGTGATGGAAGAAAAAGAAAATGGGTATGGACACTGAAAGTGGAAACAAACCAAGATGAGCCAAAAATGTGTCGACAACAACTTCCAACCGCTATGACACAACACAACTTAGGAAGAATACAAGTTTTTTGGGCTTCACAGGAAATACACAAGACAACTTTACTATCTACAGGTTACACTAGTGTGTGCATCGGTGGGGATTATGGTAGAATTCCAAGGTGACTAACCCCGCAAGAGTGGATACTGAATCATGAAGTATCATGACCCCCCTCCCAATTGTGAGACTCCTAAATAAGCTCCTGACAATGAGCTGACTTTCCCACTTAAAACTACATGCGCCTAAGTTGGCACATGTCTCCCTGAAGCTACATGAGCTCCACTTAACACTCATCCCCCTTTCCCCTAGGAACTTAGAACAACATAGATTATGTCAAACCTTATCCTTTAGGAAATAATAATATAATAACATTCCTTTAAAGGTAATCCCTCTAGCTTAGCCCATATTCCTAGACACTTATGCCCTTCCCCACCTAGTGGAGCTTAGTCCCCCATAACTCTTTCTTCGTGGAGGGTCTACATGCAACGATGTATAATTTTTATTAATGATATTGCATAATTACATATACAAAACATGCTCCTGGCCTTAGCATCCTAGGATCTCTAGCCTAATCATCACATAAGCCTCCTAGCTTATTGTAACTCAACTTACCATCCTAACAAACATGTTTACAATTCATAATTACAACTAGAGCTCCACCGGAGGATATTACGCCAAAGATTAGCACAACTTTGGAGAATAGACAAGAATATCATCATGCTTCCATGGTGGAAGTAGAAGGTATGTTGAATAATCAACTAATATCCATTTTGATTGATCTAGGTGCTAGTCTAAGTTATGTTTCACCTAAGATAGTAGAAATTTCTAAACTATGGAAAACTTTTTTTGAAAAATCATGGATAGTACATTGTGATATCCTCACATTGTTAGAAAATAAATTCCAAGTTGAATTTAGAAATAAAATTCCATTTATGGAAATTCAAATTTAGAAATCAATTTCTATTTATGGAAACTCCGAATTTAGAATTTTGGAATATGTAATTATTATTTTTATGACTCTTGGGAAAAGGTTTGAGTTTCCCAACTGTCCTCTTTTCATGGACACATGTACGAGATAAAAATTTTAATAAATTAAATGTTGGAAGACAAATGGAACAACCAAGTCAAAAATATCTAATTATGACTCCATGAGTGGGGAACAAGTTTGAGTTAACTCAGAGATGATTTTTACAAGTGTTAGAAATTGAATTATGTCACTAGGAGCCCCTAAAAATCAAGGATTTGTAAAGCCATGAATTTCCCCGAGGGAAAGGAATGGAAAGTCCTAGGCACAACATAAATACAACATATGTGGGAGGCAAGATTCTACTTAGTATGTTGGGGAGTTGAGAACTATTTTTATTTTATGAACACTTGTGGTGCGAGGAAAAATATTTTTCTGAACTATTGAAGGTGACAGTGGCTAAGGAGTGTGACTCAATTTTTCCTTATGGAGTGTTGTGCCCATTTTTTCACTTGGGTGAGGAAAACAATGACACCTTCATGCCTAGTTGGGCCTTGTAGGCAAGACAAAAGTTAGTGGGTGGATTAAACAAGACAAACACATGTGATAAACAAATAAACAAACTAAACAACTAAGGGAATAAAAACTAGAATGCATAAGAAAATTTAGAACCATAAACAATCAACCAATGACCAAGATTATGCCACCAATGGATAACTATATTAGTTGAAAAAACACCATAGAGAAAAATGAGAACTTATGGGTGCCCTCTTCCTCTTTGGAAGGGCTCTTGAGTTCCCTAATGGAGAGTTCTTCTTGCAATGGAAGGAAAATGGAAAATGATGAAGAAAATCAATGCTTATTCCCTCAAGAGGTGAGTAAAATAAACTATTGCAGTATTTCTTGAATGCTCCAAGGAGAAAAGAGGATTCTCAAGGGAGGATTGAGGCAACATAACAATACTATGAAGATCTTGGTTTCTTAGTGCACCCATGGCCTCCATTTATAGCATTTCTTCAAGGAAAAAATCAACTGGTTCTTAGTGTGAACAAGGATCCCTTTAGGGCATCCTTTGGTCCTTGACCAACCCCCCATTCAGATTTTGCTCAGATTTGGAGGTCAAATCATGTTGGGAGTTGGTCCACAAGTGGTTGAGGGGCCGACAAGAACCATAAATGTGTCATTCACAGGAGTGTGTGGATTTTCTCATACACAGTCACACATTTGGTGCATTGTGTGCTCTACGATCTTTGTTGGCCCACAAATTATGCGTGCGCTTCCTTTAGTGAGTTTGTGCATGTCATTTTTTGGCCAATTGTATAATTTTTTCCTTTTGAAATGAATTTTGGGTGTTATAGGTGAATTAATTGTTGTTGGAATTGTTGTATTTCCGTAACCCTTCATGCGCAATATTGTGGATGAAATTTTAGTGATAACATGGAGTCATGGTCAGGCTAGGGGGTGATCAGGAAAAGTGATCGTGGTTGTTATGTTTCTATGGTTGGGTGGAACGTGGTTGTTCCATTTGTTTCTTAGCATCAATATTCAAATATGTATCTCAGCTATGTACTTATATGGTTGTTGTTTTTTGGTTAATTCTATGATTTATATTCCATATATATATATATATATATATATATAAATCATAATCTATTAAGTTGATTGTGTAGCCATGTTAGATTCATGGCTTGCCACTATGTAAGAGTATATGTAGTGACATTTGTTGAAGTGTTAAAGATTAAGATATATATGTGTGTGTGTGTGTGTGCCTATTGGCCATGATAGATTTATTTCTTTGATTTCTGTTCATTTACTATACAAAATCAAATACTTAAAAAAAAAACATATCTAAATAGACTTTATTGAAATTTCTACTATTATGCTGAGTATAGGTGGAAAATAATAAAAGTCTCAAATACATTCTTTTTATCTATTAATACCAAAAGATAGTTGATACAATAGATCTCATAATGTTTGACCAAATGTATTTATTATAGTCAATAGGTCGCTCAATAAATACTACAAACAGGGTATCCATAAACCCAAGAACTCCATAACTAGTTTTAAACAAAGTTTTAAAGAGTATACATAAAAATGTCTGTAACCAAAGTGAATGCATGCATGGACCGGTGAAGGAAAAACATGGATCCCAAATACCTTTTGCGGGCAGGACGCTTCTTTCACCAAGCACACTGTTATTTCCAACCTGCAAGAGAAGTAATGTGAAGGTGTTAGTAACTTCACTAGTATTCAAGTCATTAAATAATGAGATAAATAAAATAAATCAAAGACGCAACTTATCTTGGATCGTGATGAATATTGGATTGTCTCCATTTTCCTTTGTGGATTAGTCGATCCATGATTCAATAGAAGGAGGAGTGGGTTCATAACCATTTGATGGGCTCCCTTGGAAAGAAAATGGACCCATCATTAATTTATATCCATGCATAGAATTTAACTTGTGAAATTAAATGAAGAAGAACATACATTTAAATAAAGTTGTGTTGTTGAATTATTCATGTAGATGTCCTCTAAAATGTTTAGAATATAAAATACAGAGAACGATTATAAACAGAAAAGTACAAAATATAATTAGAGAAGATGATTGAAAAATAATAGTTAACAAAGAGGTAGCAACAACAAGAAAAAATGATACGATTTATCATCGAAATAGTCCTTTTACAGAGTAATTATAAAAATAATTTTCTAGCGTTATTTACCAAAACCCTGTATAGAGGACCAAAAGATTGAAGGAATTATTGTGACAAAGTTAACAATTAAAATAGAGTTACCAATTGTTCTCATATCACATAGATGTATTTCTGACAAGGATAATGATCACAATAAACATATTATTAAATTAATAAGTATCTACAGAGGTGCACATGATGCGATCTGGATATATATTTGGGTAATGATCACAGTAAGGAAATGGTTAAATCGAGAAGAATTTACAGAGCCGCACATGATGTGATCTGGACATATATATTTGATTAATGATCACAGTAAGAAAATTTTGAAATCAAAAAGTATTTACAGAGACCCAAGGATATGATTGAAGTACATAATTATGGTAAGAAGTTAATGAGTTTGTTAAGGTTATTAACAAAAAAATATTTTATCCAAATCCCTGCTAAAACATCGTATCATGTATACAACTGAAGATATTACGAATAAGGTTGAATCTCAAGCACAAAAAATAATCATTAACCCTTAATAGAGATATAGAGTTACGATTTCACTGAACATGTTCTAGATTTAAGGAATCTAATAACCAGTGAATACATTGTTGGATTACTGAGAGGGGGGGTGAATCAGTAATAATGTAATTATAATCCTTTTTCTTCAAATGTTATATCAATGTAGAATTATTATCCAATAATGAGCAGTAA
>JASDQU011504985.1:0-13356 GCA_032191745.1 Picea mariana | reverse complement strand
AAGACTTTCTCCTTCACAGTCACCTTGTGTAAGGCCCTAGAAAGATAGGCCGCTAAGGTTACTACCGACAACAATAAAGCCTGGGGGGACAGTCGACAGTCCGATCCACATGCAAGGGCATGGTATCTAGCCCAAAATCAACTCAAAAGGCTTCCACTCATCATTGTGGGTATACCTCCAAGTGATCCTCGTAATATGTGCAATCTCTACACCAATATCAACAAAGAAGGGTGAGTAACTTTTTTATTATCAATGCAACCTCGTATTTGACCCTTGTGTGAGAAGGGCTTCCCAGGACAAGATGTTGTAAATGGAATTTGACACTCCTTAACACAAGATGCTATTGTGTGTTTTGTTCTTTGGAGAGTGTTTCTCTCTACCTATTCCAAAGCACTAGCCTAGCTAAATGTTGGTGTAATAGAGCCCTAGAAAAGAGTTACTAGTTAAATTTTACAATTATGCAGTGTTATTAAGAGCTGTTGTTACTCAAAGAAAGCGGAGATGAAACTGATGTTGTATAAGACTTTGACCCAACGATGCATGGATAAGAATGAAATATAGCAATTTTCGTTCAATGAATCCTATGTACGGGAGGGAAAGAGAAGTTTTCCGGATCAATCGTGAACTACAATACACAATTTCCTTTAAAATGCAATTGCAACGAATCACGCAAAAATAACAATTCTCTATTGTTTCTTTTTCAATAATTTCAACAATTGATTTTTAATACTTTCGAAGACGAAAATTCTTTTGAAAGAAAAAAGCTTGTTCACTTTTCAAAAGGGACCTACACCATGATGGTGAGAGTGAAGAAAACCAAAAACTAATGAACAAGCAATAAACAAAAACCCAAACCAATCTTTCAATGGAAACAAAAATAACAAGCAAACCAAACTAGTCTTTTCAATTGCATGAGAAAAATGATCTTTCAAATAATGAGAAAATGATAAAGACAAAGAAGCTCAACTTTCAACCGATCGCCGATCCTTAACCAAACAAGCACACTCAGATTCCAAAATCAGAGAGTATATCTTTGCAGAGAAAAGTCAAGAAAAAACGGACAGGAAAAGCCTTTGATTTCCTAAGACTGTTTGTGCACAAAAATGAAGACAAGAAAAACATCAACCAATGGTCCAAGAAACTCTTTTGAGGCACCTATACTGATCTGGGAAGTTGATCATGCAAAAATATTAAAGCCAAATTTAAAAAAAAAAGGGTTCGCAGGCTGAGAGTATTACACAGTGCGAGAATGGGACATTCTCGCAGGCCAGCTTTGAGCAGAGTGCGAGAACCTCGAACTGGACCTAAAAGCAGGGTGCGAACTTAATAGATTCTCGTAGGCCACTATGGAGTGCAGTGCGATAATGTTTGAAACTAATCAAATTTTTGGAAAAAGACACAAAATTTGAAGAGGCCTCTAGACCCAGAGGGTCTATCAGGGTAACCTGAAGACTCATATATTGATCTGAACAGAGAAAGGTAAGTCTAGAGAAAATGGCCAAGGAAAAATACCAAAAACCACAAAGAAAACGGGTTATATCCCCAATGGAATCACCAATTTTTTTATTGGACTAATCGGTAGGTGCGGACACTAACAGATCTCCCTAGATCCACCTGGATCTAGAACAAAACAAGACAAGACATGACTCTTTCCCTAAGTTTTGACCATTGAATTAGCTAGTAGGGAGGAACAAGTAACATACCTTTGTATCGCTTCCTAGGGTCTCTGTTGCTCCCGCTTCGCTCTAGTGCTCTCGTGAGGTCAAGACCAAGACAACACAAACCAACCGAAGTGAAGATAGAAAAATATATTCAACTGTCAACTTATGTGTATAATCAAGGAATTACACAATAAAGTGAGAATGACTTTATGGGAAAAGGACATGCCACTGTATCATATTAATCAAAAGTAGAAGATACAAATTGATTGCCTTGATGTCGCAAGCTTCCTTTCGACGGCTCTTGGCTCCAACACACACACTTGCTCGATCCTTATATGAAGAAGATCAAATCCTCTTGATAGACTTGCTAGAGTCTCCAAGCTCCTGTTCAAGCTAAGTCCTTCACACAATTCTTTCACCAATTCTCCAATGAATCTTGCTTAACCTTTTCCATGAGAATTCCATCAATATATAGGCGAGAATGAGATGGTTACTTGGATAATAATGATCCCATAATATCAGGGAAACCAGTACAAGGATAACCATTCGAATGCCAACCCATTCTTCTAGAAGATTCCCTTCTAGAACCATCGAGACTTCATCTTTTTCCAAGCTTTAGAACAAGTTCACACCCTAGCTATGTAGCACAGTGCGAGAAGTTCGCACCCTAGCTTAAGGCAACCTGCGAGAATGGGTCATTCTCGCACCCTAGGATATTAGCAACCTGCGAACTCTCTTCAAAAGTAAGTTTTCTAGGAAGAGATGAATGTCACTTTTCTCAGGAGAAAGTTCTTATGAGAAGCCTGAGTACACCATCATCAATACACCATCATGATGACCAAAATCATGGGTAACAGAAGGGGAAACTTGTTTTCCTTTGAGCCCCATATCATCCTCCCCTACAAACACAATTCCAGTCCCACCTGTCCAATATCCATCTCCCCATGGTTCTCCTATGGTTCACATTCCAATGGCAGGTGCTAATCTTCCTAGAAACATAATGGATGCCACAGTGGCAGCTAGGTACACTTTTCTTGTTTTACCTTAGCCTATGAATCCCCTCCCAGCTAGAGATTACCTCAAGCACATGACCAAGTTTACAGGAGAGGAAGACATAACTACTGAAGAGCACCTTTCATCCTTTTATAGTTATGCATATAATCTAAATATTGAAAATGAAGATGTCTGGTTGAGAGTTTTTGTACGAAGCCTTGATGGTGAGGCTAGAAAATGGTTTAGGGGTCTGACTCCTGGATCTATTGATGGGATTGAATCTCTAGATGATGCATTCTTAAGACATTGGGGGGATAAAAAAGACTTCTGTTATTACATCATAGAGTTTGGATCTCTTAAGAGAGAAGAAGGGGAATCTGTCTCAGACTTCTCCAAGAGATTTAATAAAATGTATAATAAGATCCCCATTGATATTAATCCTATTGAGACCTCTTCCAATATCACTTATGCTAGTGCCTTCGACCTCGAGTTTTTCCTCTTGCTGAGAGAAAGAAGAGCTACCTCCTTGGCTCACATGCAAGATGCATCCCTTGAAGTAGAATCCAATATACTGGCAGTTGACAAACTTAAGAGTAAGGCTGATAGAGACAGAAGGAAAGGCAGGTTTGAGGCTTCAACCTCTGGTCCCTCTTTTTCCCACCCTCAACGGAAACAGAGGGAAAGCATGGCTATAAGAGTGCTCAAAATACTGATAATAGGGGTAATTTCAGAAGACCAAATAACACCCCTCAGATCATCCAGAGAGATCAAAGGAATAAGGATGATCAAAGGATCTAGACCCCCCTCCAAAATAATTTGGTTACTGATGAAGGAGAGGAAGAAGATGCATATCCTGAAATCCACTGCCTAGGTGACACCTCTTCATTTCCCTATTTAAATGAGTTTGCATATGAAGAGTCCCTCATGGATAACCAACTAAATGAGATGAGCAAAGGGGAAAGGAACAATATCCAACCAAATATATATAACCTTAGGTCCAAAAACAAATAGGGAAAGCCTGACAATCCTGAACAAGCTACTAGAACAAAGAATCCTGTTAAGGAGGTGGCAGATAGCAACAAAGAAAAGGGGACACATAACCCCCAAGCAGTGGTCAAGAGCCCTGTCTCATAGGTGAAGGAGATTTTGAAGCTTCCCTCCTCTTTTAGCTTTGAGAATGAGATTTAAAAGATTAAAATTCCTGTGCCTTTCTTGGAGCTAGTTAAAAATGAGGATTTCAAGAAGTACCTCTCCAAAGTGCTATAGCCCGAGTCTTCATCCCATCCTACAGATTTAGTCAACCTCCAAGATGAAAAGCCTGCTGTCATACTAGGACCTTTAGTGGAGGATAGAGATGACTCCTCCCCTCCTTTCTATACCTCACTGAACATCCATGCCAAGGTGATGCATAACTGCTTGATGGATTTAGGGGCCTCTCTCAATCTCATTCCTAATATTGTCATGGAAGAACTTAGGTTGGAGATTACAAAATCTTACCATGACCTGTATTCATTTGATTCCAGGAAGGTGAAGTTCCTCAGGGTTATTAAGGACTTGGTTGTGTCCCTGTTCCAGTTGCCAGTGAAGAGCTTGGTCATGGATATTGTGGTGGATGACATCCCCCCTAAGTTTGGGATGCTGCTGTCTAGATCTTGGATAAAAAGATTGGGGGAACTCTGCAGATGGATATTTCATATGCCACTATTCATGTGCTTGGAGGTGAACAAAGAAGGATTTATAGGGAAGCACAACTTGCTTACATCATCAGTGATGAAGCAAATCCAACCAACCACCCCATTTTTTCAATAGATACCGATCTGGGAACTAGTATGCCACAACTCATTGATAGTCCTCAAGCAACCATTGAAATCAGAAAGAATGCCATCACCACTTGTGAAGACCCTCCTTCCAATTCGTCTGTTTGATTTTTTTTTTTTTTTGATGGAGCCTCTTCTAAAGAAAGTGCTAGAGCAGGGGTAATTTTCATTTCCCCTACCCTAGAAACCATATGTTTGTCTTATAAGCTTGAGTTCAAAAAAACAAATAATGTGGAAGAGTATGAAGCAATTTTTTTGGGTCTGAGAGCTGCAAAGGGTATGAAGATTAAGGAGCTAGCAATATTTGGAAATGCTGAGTTGATAATACATCAGGTCAGAAATCCGTATTAGGCTAAGCACCCTAGGTTAAAGGCCTACAAAAATGAAGTCTGGGATCTTGTTGACAGTTTCTTCTTGGCTTTTAATATCTCATTTGTTCCAAGAGAGAATAACTCTATGGAAGATTCATTGCCTGCCTCAGCAAGCAATTTCAGGGTCCCTTTGCCCCCAGAGCTCAAGTATGAGGTGGAAGTAAAATACAAACCCTCTATTCCTGACAATGTCAAACATTGGAAGGTTTTTAAGGATGATCTTGAGATAAAAAGGTTTCTTGAGATTGTGGATGAATTTTCTGATTTGCATATTGATCAGTATCAAGATGCTGAAAAAACCCTTCATACCGACGCTTTCATGAATAAAATTGTTGACCATCATATTTTTCAGTTGCCTAGTAACCATATCCCGAAAGGACTAGTCCCTTTGGAGAGATTGTTTGACAAAAACGATGTTGTTGTGAAGGTTAAAGGTTCAACTGAAGAGGCTGATGTAAATGAATGAAATTTAGGAACAGAGGAGGATCCTAGGTATGTCAAGTTGTCTAGCAGTTTGTCAAAGGAGAAAAGGGTTGAGTATATTAGGATTTTGAGGGATTTTGTTGATGTTTTTGCTTGGAAATATGAAGACTTAAGAACATATGACACAGACATCATGGAACACAAAATCCCTTTGAAAGAGGAGACCAGACCTTTCAAGCAGAAGCTTAGACAGATAAATCCTATGTTGCTTCGTATTATGGAAAAAGAAGTGAAAACGATGTTGGATGCCCAAATCATCATCCCTTTGAGATTTTCAGAATGGGTGACTAATTTGATGTCTGTGAGGAAAAAGAGTGGAGAATTCAAGTTGTGTGTTGATTTCAGAAATTTGAATAGAAGCTCCAAAAAGGACAACTACCCCTTGCCAAAGATAGAGCAAATTTTGCAAAGAGTGATTGGCTCATCTAGAATGTCCATGACAGATGGTTTTTCTGGCTACAATCAGATCTCTATCTTACAAGAAGATAGAGAAAATAAAACTTTCACTACTCCATGGGGCACATTCATGTATGCTAAAATTCCCTTTGGATTGATGAATGCAGGAGCAGCTTTCCGGCGAGCCATGGACATTGCCTTCATTGGGGAGAAGGATGAATTTGTAGTCATCTATTTGGATGACATTACGATATTCTCAAAATCTTATAGAGAGCATTATCATCATCTGAGGAGAGTTTTCCTGAAGTGCAGAAAATTTGTTCTCTCCTTCAATCGAAAGAAGTCTCTGTTTGCTATGAGAGAGGGAAAATTATTGGGGCATATTGTGTTCGTAGAAGAGGTAAGAATTGATCCAAGAAGAGTAGAGACCATCTAGACCTTATCTTTTCCTAGATCTAAGAAAGAGGTTTACTCTTTCTTGGGTAAAATCAACTTTCTGAGGAGGTTCATTTCTAATTTTGCTGAGTTGGTTAAGCACATTACAACCATGCTTAGGAAGGGGAACAAAGTGAAATGGACTGTTGAGTCCAGAAATTCTTTCGACCAAATTAAGAGGGCTTTGATTGAAGCACCTGTGCTCATCATCCCTGACTATTCTAAATAACTTTTGTTATTTTGTTTTGCCTCATCTGATAAATTGGTTGCTATTTTTCTATAGAGAAATACAGAGGGGTTAGAGCAGCCTATTTCCTTTTTCAACAGAGCACCGAGGGATGCAGAAACATGGTATGATATTATGGAGAAGCAAGCATATTCTTTGGTCAAAGCCTTCAAGGCTTTCAGAATCTATTTTTCTGCATTAAAAAATTATTGCATATGTTCCCCGAGCCTTAGTAAAAGAGATATTGATCCAACCTGATATAGATGGGAAGAGAAGCAAATGGATGGCCAAAGTTTTAGAGTTCGAACTAGAAATCAAACCCACCAAACTGGTGAAAGGCCAAGTTTTAGCCAGGCTACTGGCTGAATCATACTGCAAGGATTTAGGAGTAAATCTTATTAGCATAAATTCAGAAAGTCAACAAACTAAGATTGCTAATAAAGACTCTCATATCAGCCTCAACTTAGTAGAATGCACCTGGTACAAAGAAATCATATATTTTTTGCATAAGTTAAGGCCTCCTGATGGTTTGGACAAAAACAAGGCAAGAGATTTGAAGATTAAAGCAATCAAATATTGTCTCATTGATTAGGTCTTGTACTGGAAGGACCTTTTGGGAGTTTTGTTACGATGTCTAGATCCACAAGAATCCCAAAAAGCCATATCATATTTTCATGACAACTTTTGTGGAGGACATCATTTCTGGAGGACCACATCTTACAAGATCCTCCAAGCTGGGTATTTCTGGCCCAACCTTTTGACTGATGTTTGTGCAAACATTAGAGCATGTGTCGAATGTCAAAAGTTTGTTGGAAGGAAGCAAATCAAATCTTTGCCTTTGAAACATGTAATGGTTTCTGGACCTTTTCAGCAGTGGGGTCTTGACTTCATTGGAGAGATCCACCCAGCCTCAAGTGGAAAACACAGGTGGATTTTGACTGCCACTGATTATGTTACCAAATGGATAGAATCCATCCCTACAAGGAATGCCTCTCACAAGGTGATCATTAGCTTCCTTGAATATATCATGTCCAGATTTAGCTGTCCAAGAAGGATTGTCACAAACAATGCTGCCTCTTTCAGAGCTGAACCATTAATCAAGTTATGTGAGCAGTATGGAATTGCATTAATCCATTCTACTCCCTACTACCCTAAGGGAAACGGTTTAGCAAAATCCTCTAACAAAAGCCTCATAAAGATCATCAAGAAATTGTTAGAAAATAACAAGAAAGCCTAGGACTCAAAGTTGAAATTTACATTATGGGATGACATGGTCACAACAAAGAGGTCACTAGGTGTTTCCCCTTTTCAGCTGGTGTATGGGGTGGAGGCCATTTTTCCTACCTAGCTTGCCTTTCCCATGGAAACATTCCTCTAGGACCACCAATGAGAACCCAATGATATGATTAGGAAGATACATCAGCTGGTGGAAGTACATTAGACCAGGGAGCAGCTGCTTGATAAATCTCATGATCACCAACAAAAAATAAAACGAGCCTTTGACAAAAGGGAAAGTGTGGAGTATTTCCAGCTAGGAGTTCTGGTGCTCAAGTGGGATGCCCCCAAGTAGGACAAAGGTAAACATGGAAAATTTGAAGCCTTATGGATTGGTCCGTTGAAGATCTCTAAAGTATTTTCGAATAACACCTATAAGTTGCAGATATTGGAGGACTTTGAAGTTTTGGGAAACCATGTCAATGGGCATTTTCTGAAAAAATATTCTGTTTAAGCTATGATTGGCTTTCCACCATTGTAATTACCATTTCTTGCATTTTTTTTTAAATAAGGGACTCCATAACCCAAAGAGATAAGGCACTGGAATTGTGCATTCTTGGTAGCTCGCAGGGAGCATGCCATCCCCTGTGGATCCAAATGTTATCACATACTGTTGTTTGAGTTCTCAGGTGACAACCATCAGCACACAGCGCATGCAAATGAAATTACAATGGCGTTTCCCCCCCTGCACATTTTCAAGGTTGCACTGTCTCTAAACGCAGATGGAAGGACTCCAAAGTTAGCAGGAAGATAAATTTTAGCAGAGGCACTAAAAATAATCGACGCTCCCAGATCTCTGCTCCCCTCTAGATCAACGATTTCTAGTCATATTAGGGTCGCAACATGCGTGGACGTTAAAATCCGAAGGGCGAGATGATATCGAAACCATGGTTTCGCGGGGAGGCAATGTGTCAGAAGGAGGTGCATATCAGGTATGAAAGTGGTGAAGGTCCAAACCACTTTTCGTGGCCCCTA
Organism: Picea mariana; assembly: GCA_032191745.1. Classification (NCBI taxonomy): domain Eukaryota; kingdom Viridiplantae; phylum Streptophyta; class Pinopsida; order Pinales; family Pinaceae; genus Picea; species Picea mariana. Next base: position 4,724 of record JASDQU011504985.1, on the reverse strand, counting down.
TATGCACACTCGCACATAACGCCCTATCCCGTTTCAATAAGTGGCCACCCGACAGTTGTCCCACCACACTCCATTCCCAAGGAGCGATCAACCAATGAGAAACGGTTGACTTCCATGGCCTCAACGTCCAATCCAGGTGCGACAGGTGGTATTCTGTGGATCGTTTGTCTCATTGCACTCTAATCCTGATGAAGATTCAGTTAATGAAGCATAGGTTGGTAGCTAAAACATTAGCTCAACCCATAAATGGAAGGCTCGATAGTTATGGCTGAAGGAGGCCAGACTTTTAGTATGGTACAACGGTGGTTAGTTTTCTGCAGGTCCTCGTTGAACTTGGTTTGCGTCTGACAGAGGGAAATACGCCCAGTCTGACAGAGAACTACTCAGACACAAAGCTTTGAATGGCATTGCCAGATCGTACTCTTGGTAGTTGTGGACCGGTCTAAGTATAAACATATTAGTTTGATATTTTGTTAAGGTGGTCAACTGGTTGAGCATAGATCCCTATTTTTTGTAATATTTCAATACCAGAGCTATACTCTGGCTATGTATCACATTTGAGACTTTCACATTAATATAAGTTAGCTTCTCTCATCTCTTTGTAAAAATATGTGCTAAAACACTCGGGCATGGAGGATCCACTCGAGGGTTATGGTTCTATTATAATGTAGGTTTGATTATAGTATTGTTGCGACCAGTTTTAGTCAGCTTCCATGTTATCTTATTTCCCCTTACACTAAGAGGCTCGGGCATGGAGGATCCATTCGAGTTGTTGTAATTGCATGATAATGTAGGTTTGATTATTATGCTGCTGTGATTATGTTCCTGTGACATATTTCAGTGTTTGAAGCTTGAGTTCAAGAGTGCTCTTGAGCCTGAGTCTTTCTTCACCAAACTGCTTGAAATCTAGATGCCCATAATAGTCTTGTTCATTTTCCTCACAAAGTCTTCCCTCTACTCACACTTAAACTCAAATCACTAACTGAAGTTAATGAGGCCCTCGGTTCCCTGTGCATTCTTTGTCCAGTTCCTGTATCGAAATCATTCTTATACCGTGTTTTTCCCATTTGACCTCCATTCATAAAACCAACATCCACCAAATATTATGATGGGTATTGGGCTTATCCTCTCGCAATCTGAGGGTGACTCTCAATGCTAACAAAAGGATTAGAAAACTCCCTGGGGTTTTGCACATTCCAGAGTTGGCTAGAAACTTAATATCTATAAGTAAGATGAGTGATGTAAGTTTACATATTATGTTTGAAAAGGAAACATGAAAAATGGTTCGAGGAGAAATGGTGTTGATTATGGGAGTTCAAAATAGAACTATGTACAAGTTGTCGGGAAGTACTATCACTGATGGGTGTAACAATTCCTTTGTCCATGTATTCATTTTAACAATGATACAACATAAAACAATAGGATGCATTGATTTCAGTGATAATGATATAACATAAAACAATAGGATGCATTGATTTCAGTGATAATAGTATGAAAAATGATTCAGTGCATTAATTAATTGAGGAAATGATATGAAGGAAATTAATCCTCTATATTAACTTCAACTGTGAGATACAACAAATTTTCAAGTGAAATGATTTTTTTTTTTGTAAATAAAAAGGGCAATTCATATTATAACTTGTCACATACAAAAAAGCACCTGTCGCCAGGTTGCCAATTGTTCCGCCGAATTAGCGGAAACCAGGAAAGTTGGCAGCCTGTGATGTCCAATTCAAAAAATGGTGGTCTGCCATCTTCCATGCCAAGAGGAACTAGGGCAGGTGGTGGCCTGTAGTCTTTACATCATTGTTCAAAAGTGAAACTAGAAATAAAACTAGAATGGAATTAGAACTAGACATAGGACCATAATTAAAACTAACATCTAAGAAGGAAATTGTACACCAGAACCAGATTGAGCTCCACTCCATGGAATTACCCATAAGAATCATATGTTGCGTCGCTCGGATCTCCATTGTGAGGATCGTTCCGAGTCTACAGGACAAAAGGCCTTGCGCACGTCAGACATTTTTTCCCAGCTGGTGCATTGGAAAATGCCTCATACAACATGTCGATGCATTGGTGCATGGGTATGTCACAGTGGATCTGATCCTCCATCTAGCTCCGCAGCTCGAACACTAACTCCAGTTGTTCCAGGTGGAAGAAGGGTGGGGGGGCATGCTATGGTTCTGGGACTATCGATATAGGTGGTGGTGCTAGGAAATTACCACCCTCCACTGTCATGCCACCCACAACCTCACCTGTAGCATACTGTGCGCCATCCTCCTTCCTGAGTTCCTCATCCTTCGTTGTGACATTGGAGAATTCGTTGTCACCTGGAAGCAAGGTGTCCCGAGAGTCGAGGTGGAGGAATTCCTCCTCCACAATAAAAGTGTGAATCTCCTCTGTCTTCTCCATGGTGCTGGTGTAGTGGCGAACCTCTGTGGCTGGTGAAGTGGCCTCCGCCGAGAAATTTCTTTGGGGCTGCCAATTCTTTGACACGGTGAAGAGAAGGGATTCCAGAGGGTTCTGTAAAGGTTCCTCTGGGATCACTTCCTCCACATAAGCCATTAGAGGCGACCTATCCTTCACTCTGTTGAGTGCAACCTGAGTGCGCTGAGTGTGGGCTATGGAGAGTGCCCTCTCTAACTGCTTACTCCTCCTCTGTCACATGGCGAAGCTGTGCTAGGTAGGGCCATGACGTGGCCTACCTCTCACCCTCGACATCGAGGAGGTGATGCGTATCGCTATCGTGCAAGGGGTCCTATGGTGGTTGCACCAGAGCTCAGAGCTATTGGCTTAGTGCAGGGCGAAAGTGAAATGGTGTGAGCTGCTGCAATGTCGGATAAGAGCATAGAGAAGCAACATGACTTCTCCCACTAACGTCTCCCATCCATTGAATCCCATGGCTGTTGTTCTACTTGTGCGAGGGAGCCATCCTTTGGATCTTGACAGGTAGTAATGGTGAGCTCCCATTTAATGGAGGGGATGGGATCCAGCCTGCCATATTTATGGCTGGGCCCAGGCCTGTTTTATGTGGTTGTTGTGTGTTGTGTGGCATCCCATCCAGGGCAAGTGAAATGAATTTAACAATAACGTAGTGAAAAAAAAATTCAAAACAAATATTATAAGTTGAAGTCACATACTGTGTTTGGTTATGTGTGATTTATCTATTAGTATTTGCACATTAAATCAATTATAATATTAAAATATATAAAATGTGAAAAACATGCTCAACCTAGAAAAACAGAAAAGAAAAAGAAGAAATATTTAGATTGATCCCTATGTAAATATTTGTATTTTTCTACATTCTTATTATTATCACATTTTCCATCATTCTACATTACTACTTTTTATAGTCAACATATTCCTCACGTAACTCATTAAGTATACTTTTGATTCATACTCTCTATATTCTCAACAAACTAAATAAATTTCAATTGATTGGATTAATCTTCGGCATATTTATACATATTGTTGTTGATCTACAAATTTTGTGTGACCGTCCACGACTGTAAACAACATAAATCTATCTCAACCCCAGATCTATCAAGCACAAAGAGGGATCAAATCTCTCTAGGTGAAAAACTTTAACCTTTCGTCAAGTTTTGCACTCTAAAAAAGGTTTTCACCTCGAGAGATTTGATCCCTCTCGACGCTTGATAGTTCCCTGGTTAATATGGATCTATGTTGTTTATAATGGAATTTAAAACCTTTTTAATTTTTGGAATGAAGATATATTGTAGTTAGATATAATTGTAATAAGTATTTTAAATATAAATCGTTTTTTCCAGAGAAAAAAAACAGTAATGTTATTTATAGTAAACAAAATTAGATTAGCAGGTGCCATAGGCATTCTGTCTTCTACTACTGAGAAAGGCCTGATGTCTTTCATATGAAGATATAGTTCTATCATCTAGAATATCCATCATATATTAAATATTTATATCAATTACATAAAAAATTACATCAGTATGTTCAACATCCAAAGTCTTTGATGCAGGAGCATCTCTCCACGTCAGCCAGCCAGCCGCGTCAGCGCATGCACTCAAGGATGAAGAGAGGCGCAACCCTCGTCTTCAATTTTGAAATTGAATGTAATTTAATGTTTTAGGCTATTGAGCCATGAAGTTGTGCCTTTGTGTAGTCATTAGAGTAGGTAGGCCTTTAATGTTTGTAAGGTTGAGATCTAGATCTAGATTCTGGACTAGACAACCCATTCAATGTAATTGAATAGGGTAGGTAGATTGGAGGGAAGAGCTCGAAGAGCCCCCTCTTGTAAAAGATCAATTTCGATCTCATTTTATGATAGGGGAGGAAGTTAGATATTCACAAGAGAGAGTGGAGAAGGAGCCGAGACTTTGTTGAAGTTCGTGCTCAGAACACCTTATAAAAAAGAGGATTTTTTATTAATACAAACCAGAGCAGTTTTTCCTGCATATTGTCTGTGTTGTGTGAATGTCTTTGTGTGTTCAATGTATGCTATAGATGTATGTTAGGTGTGCATTTGCAGGGAGTTGTTTGATTTTCAGGATTGATAGGTTCTTTGTGGTTTCATGCCAGGAGGGTGTGACAGAGTACTACGGTCTCTGTATACTAGTGCATAGATGCACTTCTGAACTCTGCGGAGTCAGACAAAGACATGCCAGGAGGGCACAGTAGCTGAAATCAACAATTCAGAGGAAGACCTTTGAGGTTGCTGAACACCTCAGGAGGCAAGGCTGTGG
>JASDQU011504984.1:0-22974 GCA_032191745.1 Picea mariana | reverse complement strand
TGGGGGGATATCAACAATAACTACATCCATCATAACACTTTTGACTGTGATATGTGCAAGGGTGACTACTAAATATTTTATCATACCTAAGCACTTGACTCTTCTTGAATCAAAAGAGTAGAGATCTCCGTAAGGTTGAGTGATCTCGAGGCCTATTCTATCCATAATAGCTTTGGGAATCACATTATGTAAAGCTCCAGAATCTAGCATGTAGTTATGCAGCAGTCGATCATGCACATTTAGGGTGATATAGAAAGGGGCAACGGTGTCTCTGGCGCCCTCGAAATGTGGACCAAAAGTGATATTTGTCTTGTCATCTTCCAAATTTATTTCACCTGATTGACTTTCTTGATCTGAACAACCTATCACCTTGGTTATTTGTTTTTGATATGCATGGTTTTTTCCTAATTCAACCAGCGAAATCGGTATTTTGATCCTATTTATTTCATTTTTGACACTAAAACCACTGTCACCTTTGTCCGTTTCCCTGGTTAAAACCTCAAGCTCTTTGTTCTCTAACTTATTTGTCTGAGTTGACTTATTACTCATGAGCTTTCTTACGAGTTAGGGTGTCTCAGATGTCTTGATTTCCCTAGTTTGGGTCTCAACTTTCTTCGTTTTGATGTTCAACGAGTCTACCTCCTTTGTTTTGTTGTTGGATGTTTCAGTCTCTTTTGGGGCAGGCACATATATTTCACCTCTAGGGAGAATTTTCTTTGGTTGAGGAATCGACGTAGGTTTGTTTTTAGACCTCAAGTCATACCTCGATTGGACCCCAGCTGTCATGGAATCAGACATTTCTTGACATACAGTGAAGTCATTATTGTTTATATCATCTTCTTCATTTGACAGTTGGGGTGTGTTCAACGACCTCTCATAATATTCTTTAGTTACATATGGCTGAATGCAGTCGTTGCCCAAATTTTTCACATCTTCTTCAAGTCCCTCGAAATCTTCCAGGTCATTTCCTCCTATAAAATTTTCATTTTTTAAAGGGGTTTGGATTTTCTTATCTTCATTTTTAACCTGCCTTTGTTGATTTTGAGGGTTGGGGTTTCTTCTGAATTCTCTTTTAATGAAAGGATCACTCTTGGATTGGTCTAGCTCCATTCTGGAAATCTTATTCGACAATTCTTTAATTACCCTAGCCATATCATCCATTTTGTCATCTGTAGATCTATTAGATCCTGAGGGACCTGCTTGTTCCCTAAAACGTCTGGTTTCTTTGTTCCCCGTTTCTATCCTAGCTTTCAAATTACCATAGGCCATCATGTTAGACTCAATTTCCACAACATCATCCTACATCTGGGTTAAGGTAACCCCCCACCTTTCTCTTAAGAGAAGGGCGAAGTTGGGTTCGAAAGCTCCTACGAAGGTTACTTTGGCTACAGGTTGGGAGGGTTTGACTTCGGTTGGGATATTATTATATAGTTTATTAAATCTTTGGATAAATTCCATAACTGTTTCCGAATTCCTTTTCTTTAAAGATTCGAACTCGGTTAGATAATATAAGTGGTCTTTTATCTCACCCCATTGTCTAAGAAAGGCATCTTCTAAGGCATCGTAAGATAGGATAGACCCTGCGGGTAGGCTTCGAAACTAGGTTCGTACCTATCCTTCAAAATTTTGAACAAATAATTTTGAATAAACATCTTCGTGTTCCAGACCTAGAACATCAACAAACTGATCGAAGAAATTTATATGTTCGACCGCAGTTAAGTCCCCTTCCCTTGTAAATTTTGGTAAATTTTTTATATAATTTTCAGGAAGGTCATGAAGAGGTGCAGGTAGGACTAAAGGTGCATATCTCGCAGCCACTTTAGTGAAAACTATGGGGGGCGGGGGAGGCGCTTGGCCCCCAGCTCCTCCTCGGACGACCGCCATTGGTATTACCTGACGGGGATAGGGTGTGTTATATAGCGGGTTCTGTAATACTAAAAATGGATTATTAGCTTCTTCGGGAGATGAGAGAAGCGAAGACGAGTGAACAGAGACATGAGGAATTAGCTCTTTGGATTTGTAGGAGACGTAATCAGGGGATCCTGCGGGTGTGAGATTTGAGTATATAGTATACTCTTTGAGACTTGGTGAGGTTGGGAAGTCTGAAAGGAGAGTCGGCGGGATATCAACTGCTAATAAATTTACTGTCAAGTTTTTACCTTTGTGTTCGACAAAGGTTTTTGGAAGGATTCCACTTTTAACTACGGAGCTGAATAAAAATGAATTAGTGGTTTTGGGAGGTGTACTATGCGAAGTTGAAGGTTCACAAGAAATTTTGGTCTTGGGCTGCGGGTGTTTAAGTTGATAGACTGCAGTGGTCGGCTTAAGAGAACCTCTAGCTTTTAGTATTTTTTTGGGAACTGAAATAGGTGTGGTCTGCTTGTTCTCTGGGTTTTGTCTGGTATTCCTTTGACCGGATGCCAGCTTACTTATACGTAGAGTCACCAACTGAAAGATAAGAAAATCCTTTAGAAATTGCTCACTCTTTGTTCACTATCAAAGGGTGAAACTTGAAAATATGTCGTTCTTTCCAGGGAAAAGGTTTCGTAACTTCGTCCCCGGCAATGGTGATGAAAAGATGTTGTTCCAGAGTCTGTACTTAAGGCTTTAAGAAGTACAGTGTCTAGGCACCCAAAATTTAGTAAGATGTAAAAAGGGAGGAGGGTATACCTTTGGGAAAGGAAGCTAGGGTTGATTTCTAGGTTGTCACTGTCTGGCTTCCAACTGTTCCTGGATGTTTATATCCCTTTCAATTGCAGCCCATGAATGTTCAAGTTCTACCCGAGTGTTAGCCGTTTTAAGTATGGTATCAAAGAGATTTAAAGCGATATGGGTTTGATCTGTCAAGCCGGGTTCAATATTGGGTTGTCTTACAACAGGGACAGTCATAAAGGAACAGAAAAATTTAAAGAAATCTAAAATTTTTTATGCTATATCAATTTGATTTTATAAAAGAGAACTTTAGAAATCAATATTAAAAGAAAAATGCAAACCAAAGGCCTTTTTCCATAACTGCGTTATATTTGAAATAAATGGTGTATGAATTATGGGGAAAACATTAAGTTGTCTATAGAATAAGGTTCCTATCGAGAGAGAATCTCACTTTGTAAACAAAAGAAGAAAATAAGATAAGAAATGGTCTGATGAAACATAAAATATGACAACCTAAAGATTCACAGGTCTTGTACCTGCTAGTAGCCGATACGGAAGAAAAAATGTAAACAATAGATAGCTAAATATTAATCACTGCAGTAAAAGTTTTACTAAATTGCAATGCGACAAACATCAGATATATATAAGTGAAATAAGAATGAATATGAAATAACAGAGAGAAAAAACTCATAACATAGTAGTGACGGAATTAGGAATCTCTAGATTTCTTTGTATTAATTCTCGAAAAGAGACAGTCTCTATTACAATTAATCAAAAAGGTCCAACCCTTTTTTCTTTCTTCAAAATGTATATTTATACAAATTTTTATGCGCTAGAATCTCAATAGTTCCAGAGGTTTTCGGTTACAATCAAAGGAGTCAAAACGTTTAGTTTATGTATCTCTGTTTTCATTTGGTGCCTGAAATCTTCCTCTTCGCATGCTTCGTGCAAATAACACACTTCTCCACCAGCTGTGATATCAACTTAGATGGCTCTGCTTGATTATTTGCCTCAAAAATATAACAGTCTTTCATCAATAGCGACAACTTTCCTTCCACCTATTGATATTTGGCATTGATAGAGCATAACAATATACTCGGTTTAATTGGCCATTTGTCTATTTGCACTATATCTGTTTGAGTTATTTGTGATATTTCAGCTAATTCTCTTTCTTCATTTTCCTTGATATTTAGCATATATTTAGTTGTATTTATCTGACCCAGTATCTCCATGCCCCTTTCACCATCGGAACCCAACCAAATCTCACTTAACAAACCGAAAATTTCTTTGCAAGATTTCCTTAGCTTCATAGCTTGTTGATTGCCTTCGAATATATTTCGCTCCCATTCTTTCAACAAGATATTACCCCTAGTCTGCTCTGCGATGGGAAAACTAGAACTACTGCTTGTTTCCCTTCTCGTTGTGGCTATAATAGCCTCTTGGAATGCCACCTGAGCTTCTCCGACTTCCCTTTCTTTAAGAGAGAGGTTTTCCAACATCTGATCAATGATTTGGAAGCTGCTTTGAATTGTTTCTACTTTAACAAGTAGACCCTACTGCGCCACCAATAACCTTTTTTTGATCTTTATTACTTGGGATTGAAATATCCCGATATTAATTACCTGGCTTTCGGCGAATTATAGTTTGGCCCGAAGTTGGTCTATCAATTCTCCCTGCTGGCTTATCTGAGTCTGACTCGCCTGAAACATCAACTATGTCTGTTCGAGATCAACTTTAAGCCACTTGATTTTTTTTTGATCTTCTATTCTTTCTTTCTCTAAAGTCGCACTTGCCTGATCTTTAGCAGCAACCTCTACTATAGCTAGTTTAGCCTCTAGCATCTTGATCAAATGATTTTTTCATTTTAGCTGATATTTTAGGGTCTCGACTGAATATTGGTTTGTTGTGGCAAAATCCCCCAATGTTCCTGCTATTTGCGTCGTGAATTCTCCTTTCTTCATATTTCTCCCATCAGTTAAAATTTTAAATTTCTTAGAGACAGTACCTACCTCTTGGTAGAGTTCTTGTCTCACAACCACTTTCCTCTTCTTATCGAAGAAGAATTCATTTGGAGGTAGCTCTTATAGTGATATTGGTGTCAATTTTTCACCCAAAATCCGACTTGCGTCCGTGATCTCCTTTGCAGACTGTAGGGGGGTAATGGAGACGATGGGATTGCCGACCTGTTTAGAATATTTCCCAGGAGTAACGACTAAATTTGGCTCGCATGGAGGATAGGAAGCCTCAGATTCCTGTTTCAGGCCATCAACTTGCTCTTCCTTATCCTGTTGTTCTTCTTGGCCAGGTGTTGAATCTTTGGAGCCTTCAACCTTTGTTTTGTTCACCTCTACGGTCGTTGGATTCTCACCCCATAATACTGGAGGAAGGAAACTCCGCCTATGCTCTTGGAATATGACAACATCGTCCCTCTCTTCGGGCGAAAGGGCTTTTATTCAAGCCAAAACCTTGTCATAAGATGTCGCGCCTCAGAAAATATCATCATGAGGCAAATTTTCGTGCTCAAATATTTTAAGGCCACATTTGGCCAAATAATTACTCACGACCCTGTGTGGATCGTGTTTCTTGAATTCTATGTGAATCAACTTTATATCTTCTAGGGCTACTGCCTTGACCTTTGCATGCCTGAAGTCTAATAATGAATAGGTGTTTAAATTAATAGGAAAAGTTGGCCATATCTTTTTTGAAAACCCTTTTAGTTCTTTACTTATACCATCAATTATGGTTTGCCTGGTGATCTCACGACAATCCATCTTGTCGAGTATAAGTAACGGTAAAACATGTAGAGGGATAGAAGCACCTAAAACATTGATGTATGAAAATTATTTATGCACGTACCAATCGACCACTCTGCTTAAATTTGCCATGATGTTATCCGATATCTTGGGTGGAAGATTACCGATGGAAACATGCATCGGTACCATTACCCAGTTGAATATTTCGTATACGAAATCCAAAGCCTTGTCCTCCCAAATATTAGAATGGTATACATGGACTGGCTCAACATCCAATGGAGCTCAGCTCCAATTCATCAAGGGAAAAGGCATCATGGAACATACTACGTTCATGAGGTATGCGGACATAAAAAATGAAGCAGCTTTCCCTCTTGCTTTCTGCGTCTGATATTCTATAATCCAACTAGTCAGACTATTTGATAACATTTTGGCCCAGTCGAAATAAGAGCCTTCTTCTACTGTGTACATCAAAGGCACCCATGGGAGGAAACAATGTGTGGTGTCTTCCCTCTCGTACAATCTACAGGTCATCATCGCTACGTATTTGAACTGTGGTTCCAAAGAAGATATGGAATAAATTCCATTGTTGTCTGCCATGAAAGTTGTTGTGTGTGAGACCCAATCCTTGATCAAATCAGATAAAATTTTCACGTATTGCTTGCATTCCTTCTGTTTAAAATCCTCTATAAACTCTGCATTGTATGTGAAGTCCGACGTGGGTGGTAACTTGTACATTGTCTGTAAGTTTTCTGGTCTAAAGGTCCCAATAGTGACCTTCTTCTCGTTGATGATGGTTCTGGTAGGGATGTCTACATGATCTAGTGAACATCAGATCATGTCATAGTAAGGTAGAAGGCATGGCCTAGCCGCTACTTTGTGCATCTCTGCCTGGATGATGATCTTGTATTTGGTAGTCATGTCATCTTTCTCGTTGTCACTGGAATCGTCCAAACAGTTCACCAACTCTGATTGCAAAACCTTTGAGACGTATGACCAGGTTCATACGGAATCAATGCTTCGAGGTGAAGTATCTAAAACATTATCATAACCTTGTCCTGAAACCTCAGCACTTGCCTTGGATGCTTTTCGCGGTGCCATGACAGGGGATTGTAACTTAGCTCTTCTGCAATAAAAATGCGTATACATATAGAAGTTAGTTTACTGAGAAAACTTCTCTATGCGGGATATAAATGAACTTTATGAATAAAATAGGAAGCAAAAGATCTATATCTTCGACCATTTAACATATCGATGTCCTTACGAACAGAACAGTCCAATCATATTTAGATAGAGATTTTGGCAATAAAAACCATATCCTTACTTTGTCGTTTCGCCTTATTTCCAATTAATGCCATAAAATTCGACGTTTCGTGGCACAAGATGGTACAAGGAACATTTGAAATTACCTCGTAAACTGTGCATTATTATCATTTGCATTAAACATTGATTATGCTATCTTGGATTCCTTAATCAAGATTTAAATCAACATTTCAGTGTTCGTCGTATCAAGACTTTTGTCTCTAACCTTTCGAGCCTCTAAAACCCGAGATTGTGATGATTAGATTTAATTAAGCAAGAACGTAACTAGGATTAAGTCTTTTAATTGATTATGCTTTAATTTATATCGTGACTTCACGGCTCGGGACTTCGAAGGTATATTTTCCAGGAGGAATGTATGCTGAGTCGTGAAATCCTGAGAAACTTAAATCATGGTCAAAACTAATCAACCCTGACTCAAACCTGGGTTACTTAAGTAAAATTTTCATGGCTTCACCTTTCGAAGTTTTAGTGGTAATGTTTTAGGAGAGAGTGAACGTCGAGCCGCAAAATCCCGACAACACTTGACTGGGTTTTACATGGTCTCACTCTTAGCTTTAACCTGAGGTAAGATTTTAAAACTTTTCGTGACCTCGCACATTGAGGTTTGTAAATCTTGTGACTTGTAACCCCCGAAGAGCGATATTCCGAGGTACAAAAGAAACAACCTTTGTTTAATGATAAAAAGTGGTAACTTATGAAACATCACATCCCCCGCTATTTCGCATGTCGAGACTACTGAGATTTTCAGTAGGTGAATGTCACGAAGTGAAAAAGAACTTAAGAACCAACATTTGACTTTTAAAATAGATTTGAAGAAAATGAAAAAAGGCGGCTGCAACAATGACAACAATAGGCGTACCTATAGACAAATACAATTTCAATTCTTCTCAAAGACACAATCATAATTTTTACACTATAAAAGGATCAAAACAATGTTGTAGGTATATGGAACTCTTCATGATATTGTATTTATACTCTTCAAGGCTTCAATCATCCTTTCCACCACCATACCTATCCTCCATATAAAAACCATAATGGCCATAGAACATTCATCCATCATATATATCATTGTTTCACTCAACTCCATTTATGCCACATCCTCCATCTACCATTTCATGCATTTCCTACCACTACCACCCATTACCAATAACTACCATACTTTAAAAACCCTAAAAATCCAAAATTGTGCAATAAAAACATATGTAACTATAGGAAGCTACATGGAATAGAAAGTGTTAGGAGTATTGCAATTTGTTTTTACAAATTTACTATTTTTGTATACACTCATTAAATCACAAGTAATGAAGGAAATTTACGTAGAAAGGTGAAAATATTTATTATTGAAAAGTGTCACATTTATCTTTCAATCCAAACATGAAATCAAAGGAAAGTTAATCCCTAAATAAAATTATATTAAAAGAGACAAGTGAAGTCAAAGTGTCAATTGAGTTTAGTTTGGATAGTTGTAAGGAATGATTGTTATCCTCCCCACCAGAGTTCAATTCCCATAAATGACATGAATAAAACTCATAAAGAAGAGTGAGAATATTTATTTCAAAACATATTAAAAAGAACAATGTGGTGCCCTTCCTAATGGTCGATGGGTCTATTCCTACTATTCCTACATTTGGACTATTCCTACTGTAACTCTATCTAATCATGTCGGCGGGTCTACCACATTCTGCACAACACAATGCTTACAAAGAAATACAGAGAAATATTTATTATTAAACTGTAACTATCTATTTACTATTTATTTCACCAACAAACCAATCAAACGAAGTGAAGTCAAGGTAAAGTAAAGAAAAGGAAAGGAGACAAATCAAACCAAGTGAAGTCAAGGTAAAGTAAAGAAAAGGAGACAAATAACACGAAAGTCAATTGGTAAATAAAATCATATTAACAGAGAGACTGAAGTCAAGTCAATTCGTAAATAAAATCATATTAAAAGAGATGAGTGATGTTAAGGTAAAGTAATGTAAAGAAAAGAGTGAGAATATTTATGTCGAAAAGACTAATAGATTTCCGCATGAAGAATAGAGAATATTTATATCAAAGACCAATCAAACATATCATCCATCATTTCATCAAATATTTCTGTAGACTTCCAGATGCCTCAACGAAATTGTAACTATCTATTTATTATTTACTGCACCAATGTGGGGACCTTCCTAATGGTCCGCGGTCTACCACATTCTGCACAGTTCAAATTTTTGAAAGAGATAGTGTTGGCATATTTACTCACAATTGAAATCTGACTCACACGATGTCGGTGCCCATCACCAAATATAAGTGATCTTTGTACCATAGTGAATCATTTTTCCATGTAAATGTATCCGATGCACTGGAATCCTACTGCAACCTTTGAATGAGAGTCCACACTTTTTCATCATTCTTCCATTCATCCCTTGCTTCTATTATCCAATCAAGTTGGATGATCGAGATAGCACAAAGAAAGGCCTCAACATATTCATCCTTTCTTGAGAGTGCATATGCCACAACATTTTTCTTCCCTTTTTTGCAGATGATTTCAAAATCATAATCCAACATCTTGGTCACCCATTTTTGTTGTTCTTTTGAAGATAGTATTTGTTCCAAGAAGTATTTAAGATTGTCATGATTTGTTTTGACCTTGAAGTGTCTACCTATTAGGTAAGGGCGCCATTGCTTCAATGCATGTAGTATTGCCATCATTTCCTTCTCATAAATGGGTTTGTGTTAGTCCTTTCCCTTGAGTGGTTGACTTTCAAAAGAAAGGGGCCTTCCTTCTTGCATTAGAACAACACCAATTCCATTTCTCGAGCCATCACATTCCACAATAAAGGTTTTTGTGAAGTCTAGTGTGGTCAAGACAGTAGCTTTGCACATGACCTATTTAAGTTGTTCAAAAGATTGAGTTTCCTTTGGAGTCCATGAAAATTCATCCTTCTTAGTTAATGCCATTAAAGGCGTTGCTATTTTTCCATTGTTCCGAAAAAACTTGCAATAGTAACCTATCAAACCCAAAAGTCCTCTAAGATTCTTCAATGTTCTTGGAATCGACTAGTCCATCATGGCCTTAATCTTGTTAGGGTCTACTTTGGCACCTTCATGAGATACAATATGACCCAAATACTCTACCTCCTTCGCCCCAAAAAAACATTTGGATGGTTTGACATATATTTGTTTCTCCTTTAGTAGCTATAACACCCTGTCAACATGTCGAACGTGATCCTCCCAATACTTGCTATAGATTAGTATAGCATCAAAAAATACTAACACAAATTTTCGAAGGAAGGGATTGAAATTGGAATTCATCAACCCTTGGAATGTGAAAGGTGCATTAGTAAGGCCAAAAGGCATGACCAAAAATTCATAATGTCCTTCATGATTTTAGGATGTTGTTTTTGGGATATATACTTCCTTCATTCTAATATGATGATACCATGAATAGAGATCCAGCTTTGTGAAGTAAATTGCTCCATGTAGTTCATCTAACAAGTCATCAATGACAGGAATGACAAACTTATATTTAATGGTCATATTTTTGAGCTCTCTATAATCTGGACACATATGCCATGAGCCTTATTTATTGAGTACCATTACCATCGATGCAAAGTAAAAACTTTGGCTATTTCTAATAATTTCAGCCTTTAACATTTACTCAACCATACACTCAATTTCACTCTTCTGGGCATAAGGGTATCTATAAGGCCTGATGTTAGGAGGAACACTACTAGGAATTAGGTGAATAACATGATCATGATTGCGAGTAGGTGGAAGACCTCTGGGAATATATTCAAATACTTGGAATTCTTATCAATGATCCCTTGGAGATCTAGGGGAATAGATGGCTTAGATGTTTGAATATCTAGTGAGCATTGTTGTACACTTACACTATGATGCCCCTTTTTCAATAATTTTGTCATGTCATTAGAGCTTATCACCTTATTAGGTTTCCTGTGATACCTCTTAACTCAATTTCCTTTCCTTCTAATGAAAATTTCATGAAAAGTTCTTGAAAATTAAAATCCATTGTTCCCAATCACTATAACCATATGACTCCCAGTACAAAATCAACACCACCCATGGGTACACCAATCATTGGACTAGTCATTACATATTCCCCAATAGTAAGATTGATCTTATGGCATTTTCCTGAGAAATTGATAGTTCCTCCATTTGCAATCATTACTTGAAACTCTGGTGCTAGATGTATAAAGCAATTGAGAGATTTGGCTAATTTATAGTGAATGAAATTGTGAGTACTACTAGAATCAACTAGGACTATTACATTTTTATTTTTGATATGTCCTCGATCTTGAGGGTTTGAGGAGTGTTAATTCTAGCCAATGCATTACATGATATGGTGGGAGTCAACTCTTCATAAGAAATCTCTTCTACGTTTTCATCTTGATATGGTTCTTGTTCTTGTTCTTGTTCTTCTTCCTCTTCACAATCTATGTAGAATAATTTCTTCTCACCACACTTATGTCCCTTACTATGCTTGTTGTCACAATTAAAGCATAAACCTTTTGTTTTTCTTTCCTCCAATTGTTGAGGTGTCAACCTTGTAGGTTGAGGTGGTTTATAAGGAACATTATTCTCTTGATATATGTTAGGAGTGGTACTTTTAGTAGCCATAACCATATTTTTACTTTCAACGTTTCTCACCACCCTGAACGCATTCTCCAATGATTTGGGTTCCCAAAGGCAAACCTCATGTTGAATTTTATCCTTTAAAGTTCCTATGAATACATCAATCGAGTGCTCATCTAGAATTTGTATTACCTTTATATTCAATCTTTGGAAGTTCTCAATGTGCTCTGCAACTGAAACCTTTTGCTTGAGATTTATGAATTGGCTGAAGAAGGTATTGCTCCTTGTATCCTCATAGTGTGCTATCACTTCTTCCATGAAAATTGTTCAAGTGACAAGTGATTTGAGAGAACAAAGCCATCAATACCACACAAGTTGATTGGGTTATAAATATAAAGACACAATTCATACCTTTTTTGTGTGTGGCACATCATGTAGATCAAAGAACTGCTCCATCTGGAGTATCCATGTGATTGGATCCTTGCCATTAAACTTCCTCATATCGATCTTAGAAAAGTGGTTGGTCTTCAACCCAAAGTTGGAGTTTCTCCATTCTTGATTCATCTTCCTTGTGTCCTCATCATGAATTTCATGGGATACATTATCACTTTCAGGTGGCTTCTCTATTAGAAACTTTTTCAATCCTTCCATGATCTCCCTTTTTTAACCATCCATCTTAGTATCCATTATTGCTTCCATCTTATATTCAATTGAATCCATCATCCCTTGTAGTTCATATTTTGTTACTGCCTTCTTTTGTAAATCATTTATGTCCCTGCACATTTCTTCACCTTCATCAAGATTCCAAGTGGGATTGCCTGAAGGCTTATTTGGTGTATAAGTTTCCTTTTTTGGTGGCATGTTGGCCAAGTATCACTGCAAGGTAGGAATTCCTAATTAGCTTAGGTAGATTTCCTCAAAGACAAGGGAGTGTCAGGTGTTATATCTCTCTGATATACTTGTGGGGTCCAAAAATAGTACTCGACCCAATATCTCATGGAACTAACTAAGGAGGCTTGACCATACCCTTAGTTGTACTATCTGACTACCCAGGTACTAGAGAGTGATCACCCTGAGTGTTGTTCTCGGTGTACTATAGCAATAATATGGCCAAAAGGTTTACTTGGTAAACCTCAATATTCTAGGGGGTCTCCCGATATATGCCAGGTATGTGGCAACTCAAATCCGTAGTAGTGTTTTCTAATGTGCAATTGTTCAAAAGGGGTGTTCCGATATACTCTAGGTATGTGGAATAACCACATTGTCCCTAGGGTGTAGTGTTGACCAATAACGAAAAATCCTACATTTAGAGATGTCGGAACACGTTTGTACCTAAAAACATCCCTATGTTTCTCTCAAATTTATGTGATACTCATTTTATCCCACTTTATTCTACCTTTGGAATAACCCCAATTGAATCTTCTAGTCAAAATATATGCAAATTTCCAAAAACAAACGCACCTTTAAAACCCTAATTTGGAAGTCGTTCTGCTAGTTGACATTTATTTTGTTGTATCTTTACAATTTTGTCCCTTATGGGTCTGAAATTTCATTCTGTAGTTTTTTGATATGTCCTCTCTACAATTCCACAAGCCTGATCAAAATTGGATGTGCCAAGTGGAATTTATGGTGACTTCCCCACACCTTGCTAATTGTTTTCCTTTCCAGGAGAGAGTACTTGTAAAGTGGTCCAAGCACACAATATGTGATATATTATTATGAAACTTGCACCCAAAATACTACAAATTGTCCATTATCCAATTTAACTAGTCTCACTTAATTTGTATACTCAGTGAAGAAAATATCATTGTTGTACCTGAAACACCTGTTTGAGACTAGTTAAAAGGACTAGTCAACTACCCTATCTTACACAAGGTGTATCTCCAAAATTGGGATGACCCATAAGCTAAAATTTTTACCAAAAATACCTTGATAATTCCTTTGAATATCCTTTGATTTTCACGATGTGAATCATCACATAAAAAAAATTATAGCAAAAATGTTGCAATGGCTAAATTCAGGATGATTCTGGAAGCTAATTTTCCACGAGATATATCTTCGAAAGTATAAATCCCCAGAAGATGATATTTTAACCAAAAATACTTTGATTTTTCTGATAAATATCCCCCAAGGTGTTACTTCTAAAACGTTCCAAAAAAAAAGTTATAGTGAAAATTCCAAGGTGTCTCAAATGCAACAGCGAAACCCCAAGACCTTGAGCTTTGATACCAAATGTTAGGAAACAAATATCCAAATAGAATAAAAACATCATAATAAGTACTCCACGCCTTGAAAAAGAGATAATTTCAGATAAATAGCCTCTTTGAGGGGGAAACCTCCTTATACACCACATAAATTCACAAATACAAGATGATTCCAAATGAAAAGGTCTCCTTGGTATATATAGGAGACCAGGAAGTACAATTACAACTAATAGACCCAAGATGACATAAATAAAATAACAATAAGTTAATGTAATATGACCCAATTAAGGGGTAATGTGCCACTATTTAGGGCTTAACAATTAACAAAAGGCCACTCCGCCCAAGTATATATATGGAGGCACTAAATTGTAATAGAAATATCATATAATCTCATTTGATCATCTCTTATATAAAAATTCAATAGTTTGGTAATATGTCTAGAGTCTGTTATGGCTTGTGGTTCTTGGAGGATGCTATGACCCAAGATCAACGACTACTGGTTATGTGTACAGTTTGTGTCTTTATGTGAAAGAGATCAAGTTGTATGAGTGAATTATGGTACATTCAATATCTATATTTGTTTTCCTAGATAACTAGCGAATACATCGGTAGACCATGTACTTCGAAAGATGGAAGTATATATAGAATAGATTGCTTTCCTAGATAACTAATGAATACAACAACAGACCATGTATTGTAGCATATGGGAGTATGTCAATAGAATGGCTAGCAGTCTAGTCACTACACGGACAAGATTCATGGTCAGAGGCAACTGTATCTTCAATGAATGAAGTGGTAGATCAAATGAATGGGTGAGAAATAGTGTAGTCTACGAGAGTTCAGAAGTGGATCAAGATGTTGATGAAGACCAAACCAAACAATGATTAGAGTACAAAAATATTGTTCTGTGATTTCAATATTGTTATTTGTGATGTAAGCATTAAGGGAGGGTGTTAGAATTAATATTTACATTAGAGATTAGTTTGGATTTGTTAGATATAGTTAGTTGTGAGCGATCTTCTCCAACTATCACATCCTATTTATGTGTGTGTGGTTGAGAGATTTCCTTATCATTGCTACATATGGGTGGATTATTCCACGAAAATTTTCCATGTTTCCATTATTTTCATGTTTTTTAAAATAGGGCGGGATTTTCATCAATATTTCCATGAAAGTTCGTTGATATTGCCAGAAATACATTTTTTAACCTGGGCGGGATTTTCGTCACTATTGCCACAAAATTTCAAGAGTATAGTGTGTCCAAGGTCATATTAGTAAATATCAAGGTGTGTTAATGGGTGAATTTGTTAAGATTCACCTTTTTTTTGGGATAACAGTGACTAGGGGTTATAGTGTGTTAGAGGGTTAGTTTGTAAGCAATTATAGTGTGACAAGGGTCATAATAGTTGGGAGTCATAGTGTGTTAGCAGGTGATTATATTCCAAGTTAAAGGGAATAGTATCTCGAGGGTCACATTGGTTAGGGATTGAGGTGTGTAAGAGGTTAATGTGTCAAGTTGATTATGTCAAGGTCATCGTGGGTTAGGAGGTAATTGTGTCAAGGGTCACAAGGGCTATAGAGTGTAATGTGTTCTAGGTCACAGTGGCTACATATTATTATGGATTAGGGAGTTAGTGTGTTCAATGCAATAGTGATCATGAGTTCAATGTAATGGTGTTATTCTAAGTATAATTACAAAGTTAAATATCTATGATGCTTCTAGACACCTTGGAATAATAAATTAAAATATTTTTTTATAATATTTTGTAAACTTGAAACATTAAAAAATAATTAAGTCTACCCAAAATTTCAAAAATAATTTTAATACCAAAACATGTAAATTCAAAATACCACGATCATGTCATAAGGGATTCAAACCATTATTGTGAGATCCAAAGCATAGGAAGGAGCTCACCCATTACACGTGACCAAGGAGATCACTGTGCATGCGACCAAGGGGAGATAGTCAGTATGTGAGGGAGGAGAATATCCAAAGCATAGGAAGGAGCCCATTGCACACAACCAAGGAGATCACTATGCACGCGACCAAGGGGATAGAGTCTGCAAGGGAGGAGATACACTGCCAGGGAGGAGATACATTGTGAGGGAGAGAGATAGTATGTGAGGATAAATTCGCAGGAGATACACTACCAGGGAGGAGATACACAGAGGAGATAAACTACGAGGGCACACAGAGGGCACTGAGTCGAGGGAACACGGAGGGAACACATGAGGGAACCAAGAATGGTGAGTACCTCTATTCAAAACAAAGCCACTAGTAGCCACTTTTTATAAATCAATTGAAAATGATTGCAAAATATTGTTGGGACAGAGCATCCCTAAAAACTAGGGTTTAGTGATGGATTTTCATTAAAGTACAATACTAAATGAACCATTCCTTCAACATGAAACAAATAAGATTTGACCCAAAAGAAGACTAAGAGTCGTGAATAATGAACTGGCAGTGTTTGATGATGATCTGGGTGAGATCCTGCAATTCTGCCAATGTCTGCAGTTTCGACAGCTAGTGCACACAAAACAAATCCGTTTTAGCTACTGAAAGTATGTAGATTCGGCAGCTAATAGTGCATATTCAGGTTAACGTAAGATGTCGAAAATCCTGGCACAAGATTTTTAATAGGTAACTGTTGTTTTTCCTCAGCCTTCCAAGATCCTCGTAACTGATCTACTGCTGGAGATAAAACGACCACTAAATAAGTCACATATATCTGATGAGTGCATGAAGCCATGGAATCTTCCATCTGTACATTTTCCAACTTTATGCTTTGATGTCTAGGTGACAACACATCTCCAACCGGAGTTAGCAACTGACAGAACATTGTGCTGAGGAGAAAGGAATGTTGAGACAAGGAGAAGTGGTGTGTAGCATATGACATGACCTAGGGTTAGCAAATCAATCAAATAAAACCCTAACGATAGAACAAGAGCAAACAACCCATCCTCTGGAGCTGATTTCGATAGTCTTTAAATGGTGATGACAGGTATACCACATCCAGTTAGGCATGTGACATGCAGTTCACTATTTGAAAAACATGAACTTTCGGTAGCTAACATCATATAAAACCTTGATATTTAAGCTACCGAAAGTCTACACTTTTGACAGCTAAACACTATGAAATTTTTGCTCCTAAGCTGTCGAAAGCCAAAAACATTATATGTGATAACAATGTTAATCCAATTGAAGGACATTGGAAACAAAAAGTGAAATACCTTACAATGACGTTACTAATGTTAAAAAATAAGCTAATAGTTGAAAATATGGATGTTGCACTTTTGGGCATCGAGACTAGGGTAGGTAGTTTTGATGTGTGTACGAGGTAGTTAGAAGAACCTATGCCTTAAACAACCACTATTCACAATTCAATTGAGGCCTTCATCAATTTGGTTTTAGATTTTTGTAAAAAGACAATGAAATTGATGGAAGATCATGCACCCCTCTCAAAACTAGTCTAGACCGTCCAGAGATACCATGTCAAATTACAACATCATATGGTAGAAACACATAATCCCCTAGTCAATGCTCCATTTAACAAATTCGGTAATCCCCTAATCACATGCACACTCCACATGATTCTTGGCGATGAAGTCGTTGGTTTAGTTTTAAGAAATGACCACTATGTATCCCAGTGACATCATAATGAACCACATATGTTGAAAACCATGTTTAGATCTTTATATTAGCAACAAAAATAAGAATAATTTATAAGTAAACTTAAAGAAATTAGGTGTTTGACTCTATCACTGACAAGCTCAGTGGTGCCATTCAATCTTATTTAGATTCAATTGGCCTTATAACATGCCAACTTCAATGTTCTAGTTATCTAAGACTTAACAACATTCAACTATGTCTCATTTTCCAAATGAGTCCTTATATCATGGAGATAGTTCATATATCTAAGTCAATATAACAACACTTTGGTTCTCCCATTCTCATTCCACCTTGACCAATTCATAGGCCTTTGATGGTATACAATGTGAATCAACAGGAACTATATCTAACTTTTTATCAAGTTAGGTTGTTTTAGTCAATGTTGTAGTTATGACTACCCATGTTGACTTTAACTTACCCCTTGGTCATGAGAAGTGTGCCCTAATGGATTAGGGAAGTTTGGGGACCCAAGGGAGGCTCCTCAACCTAGAAAAGACCCCAACTAGTGCACAAGACCCAAGATAGGTCATAAGGACAAATAAGGACAAGAGAGTGATTTACCCCAAGGAGGAAATTTGTTGAGTGCAAGGGACAATAACCTCAATCGGTTGGTTTGGACAACAAGTAACCTCACTGAATAAGTGATTTTTCTTTTTAGGGGTAAATCGTATACCTTAAGGCTCAAGAAGGTTTAGTCACTAGGTTTGGAGACTCATTGGCCTCCCAACCTAGAAAGTTTCCTTTTCTTGGCTAAATTATCCAAATATACAAAAAAATTGACACCTTTCTTTTCTTACTTCAATGATGAAGGTTCAATTATTAACTTTTAAAGGACTTTTGGTTTCCTGACTTAGTGATTTATTTATCATGAGGAAAAATGATGGATTGGGAAATCAACAAGTACTTCAAGTCAACGACTTAGATTTTTTCTTGACAAAATGGTTCATAGAGATAACAACAAAAATATTGAAGGATATTCTACAATGTGAATTATCCATTACTCATAAAAAAAAATTAAACTCTTATTCTATGCAACATTGAGTTTCCTGCATGGTTGCTTGGTGATTTCAAAACTTCTTAAACTCATCAACAGTACTAAGGAGTCATTAAGGGATCCAATACCTTCATAAATATTTACACATCAAATTCAGGCTTGCAAAATTGATCCTAAATCCTCATAGATATAAACTACCTCATGTGCGAGCTCAATATCAACAAACTAAAAGAAGTATTGGCAAGCGATTAAAAATAAATTTAAATGAGTGTTGGTGGAATCCCTTGATTTATCAACTTGCAACTTACACAACTATATGCAACTTATGCCACTATATGCAACTATATGCAAATATGAAACTATTCAACTATATGCAACTATATGCAACAATGCAACTTATGCAACTATATGCAACTTTATTGCAACTATATGCAACTTATACAACTTATGCAAATATATGCAAATATGCAACTTATGCAACTATATGAAACTATATGTAACTATATGCAACTTTATGCAACAATGCAACTTATGCAGCTATATGGAACTATATGCAACTATGTTGGTACCACAAACTTATATTCACATGATAACTTATCTTCTTGTTTTAATGAGTGTAGAAACCACCAAATAGGTATCTGTCGGATCTATGTTCCTCAAGTGATGATCAAGATATACTAATAGAGGTTAAAAGTGAGACGTGTTGTACTAAAAAAGACCCAACTAGTGCACAAGGCCCAAGAAAGGTCATAACTAGTAAGGGAGGGACCTAAATGTGTCGGGCAAAGAATCTACCATGGACAAACATATGATGAAGGAACTTATGACAAACAATGCAACTTTATGAAACATGCAACTTATGCAACTTTATGGAACTTATGCAACTTTATGCAACTTCATGCAACATGCAACTTTATGCAACAATGCAACTTATGCAACTTATGCAACTATGGAACTATATGCAACTATATGACAATTTTGTATGCAACTATATGCAACTTTATGCAACAATGCAACTATATGCAGCTATATGCAAATTTATGCAACTATATTGCAACTATATGCAACTTATGCAACTATGCAACTAAATGCAACTTATCCAACTATATGAAACTATGTGCAACTATGCAACTAGTAAGGGTTGATGATCTATATGTATGATTGTTTCCTTCCCTAGCAAGTAGTGCGTCCATTTCTTTACACTTTGAACTAATGCATATAACTCTTTATCATATGTAGGATAGTTAACAACAACTTGGTTAAAAGTTTCAGAGTGGTAACAGATAGGCTTACGATATTGCATCAATACTGCACCCATGGTGTATCCGTTGGCATTTGTCTCGATCTCGAAGGGCTGTTGAAGATTCAATAGTGCTAATACTGGTGTGGTACTGATCTTTTCCTTCAAAGTGTTGAAATTTTTTTATTTCTTTCCTCCCTACTGAAAAGTGTTCTTCACACTGGTTAAGGCATGCAAAGGATCTACTATAAAGAAGAAGTTTGAAATGAACCTCCTCCAATACTAGACTGCACCTAAAAATATTTGTATCTTGGTTACACTTTTGGGCTCAGGCCAGTTTACAATTACATCAATATTGGAAGGATCAATTTTTAATTTCCCTCCTCCTACAATATGACCTAAGTACACAAGTGTAGTCTTACCAAATTCACATTTGGACAATTTTACATACAACTTTTCCCTTTGCAAAGTATCCAATACTTTCTTTACATGCCTCACATGTTCATCCCATGTCCCACTAAATATAAGAATGTTGTCTAAATATACAATCACAAAATCATCTAGAAAAGGCTTGAATACACCATCCATCACATGCATGAAGGTTGCCATAGCATTACAAACCCCAAATGAAATAACTAACCACTCAAACAATCCATGTTTGTTTTTAAAGGAAGTCTTCAATGCATCCTATTCTACAACCCTGATATGATAGTATCCACTGTGCAAATCCAACTTAGTGAAATAAACAACTTTATTTAACTAATCAAGTAAATCATCTATACAAGGAAGAGGGTATTGATTTTTCACAGTGATTTTATTTAAGGCCCGATAATCGACACACATTCGCCATGTGCCATCTTTCTTTGGAACCATCACAATCGGAGAACCACAAGGAGATGAGCTAGGCCTGATGACCCCTTAATCGAATAAGCCTTGTACCTACTTCTTGATCTTTGTCATCTCTACAACTGAAATCCTGTACATGCCCACATTAGGAAGAGGAGAATCCTATTGAAGATGTATTTCATGTTGGATTTCTCTCTTTGAGGTAATCCATCTGGTTCCTAGAAAATATCATCATACATAGAAACGATATCAATTAATTCTTTCTTATGAGAAGGATCACATCCTTGGAAAGAATCGGATGTTCCGACATCTTTCTCCCTTACGACCATGAGTACATATATCTTATTAGTGTTTATGAGTCTCTTCAATTGTCCTGCACTAACATGTGTTGTGTTTACCCTCATGTTTTGAGCTCTAACAATATATTCCACTCCCCATTTAGTAAGGTGGTATTTATTCTCATGACGAAAGAAGACTTCTTTTCTATCAGAAAGATAAGGACTCCCCAACATTATGCCACATATATAAAGTGATACAACATCCAAATTCACTTCATCAATCAACTTTGAAGAAATAGAAAATTTGACTCTAAATTGCTTGGTGACATTAATTTTTTCTTTATCACATACCCAACCAAGAGGATAAGGCTTTGGATGTGGTTTCATTTCAAGACCCATCTTTTTGACAAGTGCTTCAGATATCAAGTTTACTTTGGAACCTGGATCAAATAATGTATCTATATTAGTGTGTTTAGATACAACTCTTATATGAAATAATTCATTCCTCTTCCATTCATCATCATGATATTCATTATTGGAATTTGAACTAGCATTAAGTGAATACTTACCTTGTACTCTAACCACTCTGATATTTCCTTTGTCTCCTGAATCAGAACGAAGATCTTGTTGCATTGTAGAAATAGTCTTTTTCTTCCCCTTTCCACCGAACTGTTTCGGTCTCTTCTCTGGATGCAGTTTCCAACAGTGTTCATCATTGTGACCACTTTTCTTGTAATGAGTGCAAGATGGATTTCATCCTTCTCTCTTTATAATGGCGGTCTTCTTTTCCTTCCTTTTAAAATTCTTAAATGGATTATGTGCGAGATTGGAAGGTTTCTTTGTCGGATCTTCTTGAGCATGCTTTCCCTTGTTCTCAAGGTGAGTGGCTTGCACACAAACTTCGTCAAGAATAGTGGGGTTAAACAATAGAAAAGTATGAAAAATATAACTGTGAAGTGTGCCAATATACTTCATTAAAGTTTCATAAGAATCCAAAGAAATTTTTAATGCAAGAGCTTTCTTCCTAAATTCTTTTGTTAAACTTTGTACAGTTTGACCTTTACTTTGTCTTAAAGTTTTCCATTCCATCATTGCTTTATGTAAATAACCCAATGGATAAAATTTCTTCCTTATCATTGATTTAAATTTTGACCATGAGGAAAGATGATTACAACACTTACTTATGTCCTGAAGCTTTCTCTCCCACCATACGAGAGTGGTTCCTTCCAACCGAAGAGAAGCCAGTTGCATTTTAACTGACTCTTCATTAGTCTATTGAACATGGCAATATACTTCAACCTGTCAGATCCAATTATCTAGCTTTTCAAGATTAACATCTCCATTAAACATACGTAAAGAAAATTTTACATCAAGATTTAATAATGGTTTCTTAAAAGAGGCTTTATGGCTAGAATGACGAGAATGCTTAGAGGAAGAAGAACTAGAACTTGATGGTGAATATGGAGGCTCAGGAGGGTCTCCTCCAACCCCTTGATTTACCGAAGCATTATCATCAGCTTGTGCTTCCTTTTTCTTCCCTTTATTCTTCATCCTCTTCTCATAGTCTCCATACATTCATACGACCATTTCTGACATGAAATAAAATACCATATGTAATTTTTTCTCCTGTTCATCACGCTTGTCCTCTTCTACCATTTTCTTCCTTCGGGATGGACGACCAACTTCAGGATTGAAATTCTTAAGAGTTCCTTCACCCTTCTTATGCTTGGCCCTAGTAAGAATTCACACTCAACAATTCACGTCAAATATGACTACTCTGATACCAACATGGTCTAGGATCTTTTCATCGAGGTGACTTATAAAGAATTGTATTAAATGAACATAAATTAAAGTGCACCGTTAAAGAAGAAAAAGATCAATAATGGAGAGACATAAGCATCAAATCTGAACAAAAAAACTTCATAACGGAGTTCGTCCCTGGTGGACTACATCTCCGGGTCCTGCTCTCAAATGGGTAGGCCTTTTTAATAACACAACAAAAGAATTTGTTAAAATACATAAGTATACCTCAATCTGGAATTAAGTTGTAGAAGCTTTGCTCAGATTAGAAAATAGACAACACCATTGAATTCATGGCGTTGAATTACCCAAAAATGACTGTCTCCATGCCTCTATCCGACTCTGGCACTCCTAGGCCCTTCAGAAATATTGTCTCAATTTTCGTGCCTACTCCCTGCATTTAATTCTCTATACTATGTTTCGGTTTCCATGCCTAGTCATCCCGTTGCACACCCTCCTCTCTGTCCGTGGGTAGACTCACTTTATAAGAAACAAAATGGGGTGTACTACATAATGTAGTTTGTTGGCCCAATAGTGCAGATGTTATAGTTAAGGCATTAGTATAGGGGGAGGTCTCGGGATCGAGCTTGTGGGCCTCCCATTTTGGGTGATTGTTATAACGTATATATATATATATAT